>JAJONR010031801.1:0-32847 GCA_029582245.1 Solanum etuberosum
GCCAATCATGGCATTAAATAAAGACTATGGCAATGTTGATATAGGACAACTTATCAAACCTTGCTACACAAATTCTAATTTTGTGGATACAGATAATCCACTCAAAACAAGAAGGTTCTTTGAAGCCATCCTCATCGACACAGATTCAATAGAAATCGAACATTCCAGGGATGAAAGCAACCCCAGCATCATCAATTATTCAAGATTCACAATCAAGAGAATCTTAGACCCGTTCGAATGGTTCGCAGATCACCTGCATACTCCCATCGCATTATCAGTGGCACATAGACCACAGACTTACAACTGGTACGATTATAAATCGGCATGGATGAATTTTATTTATTTAAGGCCAAGACACACTTGGTTTATTAAATACAGTTATCCCAAGGTGGTTTTACGAATGGTGGAACTTATTCGGAGGAAACAAAGAAATCCTCCCCAGACAATTTCTTAACAGGTTTGATGATTTCCAAACTAAAGAAGAAATCACTACTTTACCAGAGCATATAAGATTATGCAAGTACTATATCCAGAAAAGGATATCCTACATCGTCACATGGAATTTTGCTAAAAAGGAAGTGGATCGCATCCAGTACCTAAGCAAGCAAATCCAAATCAAAAGTTGGGTTCCCAAACAACCAAAAGCTCAGAGGACTACTCAGACTGGTCCAAAACCAAAGGTATCTTCCAAAGCATTACTCAAAGAAAAATTGAGAAAGGAAATGGAACACCTAGAAGATTATGATGAACAACAGATCATGGAAATAATCGAAGAAGCAGAATCCACCAGCAGTGGAGATAATGGAGACATGTGTAATCCCAAAGGATTGGCTTTGGCTTACATGGACCCCAATTATGAATAGGAAAAAGACCTATTTGAAAAAGTAGAGGCAAAGCCGGAATTACTTTTTTGAAGAGGCATTTCACTATTCCAAATTGGCATCCAATGAGAAGCTAAAAGACAAAACACCTTTATCAAAAGGAGTTCCCATTATCTTCCTTTATGAAAAGAAGAACGCACTACTTTCTACTTTACAAAAGTAGATTCCTTTCAATTTGTCGGCAACATCTTAGCCTTCCACTTGTAAGCCTATGATGTAAAAGCATCCTCCACATCTTCTATAAAAAGAAGACTTAGTTATTCATTAGAGACATCAGAAAATTTACTCTATTCTGAAAATCTCTCTCTCTCTCTATTGTAATATGAAGCTTATGATGCAATAAACTTGTAAGTTCTTCTATCTTTTCTTTTATAATTCCGCATTACTGAAGTTCGCTCAAATCTCCAGGTACGCTCCACATATGGTTGCTGATTCGAGAGAATAGATGAGTAAGTTTTTATTTGGGGTATCCAACTTAGTGAAGACAAAGTGCAGGATTGCTCTGTTGTTAGAGGATATGATTATCTCTAGGCTCATGTCTCATGCTCAGCAGGTTGAGGGAGATAAGCATAGGGAAATGGCTAAGGACAACAAGAAGGCTAGAACAGGCAACTATGAGTACTCTCAGCGGAAATCGGGTGGTGGGAATCGCTCACAGTTTCAGCAGAGGTCTACATCCCCAGCACCTTCATCAGCTAGTGCTCCATCCCCCAGGTTTCGACAGGATCAGAAATGTAGGGCATCAGACTTTAAGTATCAGGGGAGGGCTTCAGGTAACATGACTTTTCCAACTTGTCCAAAGTGTGGTAAGAACCATCAAGGCGAGTGTCTTACAGGCAAGGAAGGGTGCTTTGGGTGTGGTCAGTCTGGCCATAGGTTGAGGGATTGCCCATATGCAGGTAGGGGCAAGGAGGTAACAACAATAGGGCTCAGTCTACAGCTCCAGCAGCACCAACAGGTCACCCAACTCAGCAGGGTGCTTCATCTGGTACAGGTGGCGATCAGCACCAGAATAGGTTGTATGCTCTTCAAGCTCGTTAGGATCAGGAAGATTCTCCTGATGTGGTCACTTGTACGTTATGAGTCTTTCATTTAGATGTTTATCCCTTGTTAGATCCACGGGCTGCATTGTCTTTTGTAACTCCATATATAACAGTCAACTTCGGTGTCAGTCCAGAAACTCTTTCAGAACCCTTCTCAGTCTCTACTCCAGTTGGTGACCCAGTTATAGCTAGACGGGTGTACATAAATTTCCCTGTCACAGTCTCTTAGAAAGTCACCTCAGCAGATCTTGTAGAGTTAGAAATGGTAGATTTTGATATCATTCTAGGCATATTCCTGTTATGTCTCAGTCGATTGTAGAACTAGGATCGTTCGGTTTCAGTTTCCAAACAAGCCAGTCTTAGAATGGAAGGGTTGTAGCTCAGTGCCTGTAGGTCGATTTATCTCTTACCTTAAGGCCAGAAAGATGATTTCCAAAGGGTATGTGTATCATCTTGTTCGGGTTAAGGATTCAAACTCTGAAACCCCAATTCTTGAGTCAGTCCCAGTAGTAAATGAGTTTCCAGAAGTGTTTCCAGAAGATCTTCCCAAAGTTCCTCCCGGAAGGGAAATTGACTTCAGAATAGATCTCCTTCCAAGTACCCAACCCATTTCGATTCCTCCTTACAGAATGGCTCCAGCCGAGCTTAAAGAATTGAAAGAGCAGTTGAAAGACCTTCTATATAAGGGCTTCATCAGACCTAGAATCTCTTCATGGGGTGCTCCAGTATTGTTCGTGAAAAAGAAAGATGGTTCTCTCAGAATGTGCATTGACTATCGGCAGTTGAACAAAGTCACAATCAAGAATAAGTATCCCATCCCCAGGATTGATGACTAGTTTGACCAACTTTAGGGTGCTATTGCTTTTCTAAGATAGACCTCAGATCCGATTATCATCAGCTCAGAGTCAGAGATAGTGACATTCCGAAGACAACTTTCAGAACTCGGTATGGTCATTATGAATTTGTAGTTATGTCTTTTGGACTAACAAATGCTTCTTCAGCTTTCATGGACTTAATGAACAGGGTGTTCAAACAGTATTTGGACTTGTTCGTTATCGTCTTTATTGATGATATCCTCATTTATTCACGGAGTGAGGAAGAGCATGTGACTCATCTGAGAGTTGTTCTACAAATTCTTAAGGATCGCTAGTTATTTGCTAAGTTCAGCAAATGTGAATTCTGGTTACAGTCTGTCGCTTTCCTTGGTCATGTGGTATCTAGCGAAGGAATCCAAGTGGATTCTCAGAAAATAGAGGCAGTGAAGCAATAGCCCTGACCCACCTCTCCAACAGATATCAGAAATTTCTTGGCTTTGGCCGGTTATTACAGGAGATTTGTTGAAGGATTTTCATCCATATCTTCCCCATCGACTAAGTTGACTCAGATAAAGGTCAAGTTTCAGTGGTCAGATGAGTGTGAGAAGAGCTTCTCAGAACTAAAGACTAAGTTGACTACAACTCCGGTCTTGACTCTACCAGATGGTTCAGATGGTTGTGTAATCTATTGTGATGCATCCAGGGTTGGCCTAGGTTGTGTGTTGATGCAGCAAGGCAAGGTCATAGCTTATGATTTCAGGCAACTTAAGGTTCATGAGAAGAACTACCCGACTCATGACCTCGAGCTTGCAGCCGTAGTATTTGCCCTAAAGATTTGGAGAAACTACTTGTATTGTGTTCATGTTAATGTATTCACAAATCATAAGAGCCTTCAGTATGTGTTCATCCAGAAAGAGTTGAATCTTCGTCAGAGGAGATGGCTTGAATTCCTCAAAGACTACGATATGAATGTGCTTTATCATTTCGGTAAGGCCAATGTAGTAGCTGATGCTGTTAGAGGATTATCTATGGGTAGTGTAGCACATGTTGAGGAAGAAAGGAAAGAATTTGCGAAAGATGTTCACCGGCTTGCTCGCTTAGGAGTTGGTCTTATAGACACTTTAGAGGGTGGAGTGATAGTTCAGAATAGATCCGAATCTTTATTGGTAGCGGAGGTTAAGGAAAAATAGGACAGTGATCCTATATTACTTCAGTTGAAAGGTGCAGTTCATCAGCAGAAAGTAGAGGTTTTCTCCCAAGGGGGAGATGGAGTGCTTCGTTATCAGGGTCGCTTATGTGTTCCTAATGTGGGTGAGTTGAGGCAGCAAATCCTTACATAAGCCCATAATTCCAGTTATTCTATTCATCTAGGTGCCACTAAGATGTACCGTGATCTGCGGGAAGTCTTTTGGTGGAATGGCATGAAGAGGGACATAGCAGATTTTGTGGCTAACTGTCCTAATTGTCAACAAGTTAAGGTAGAACATCAGAAACCAGGAGGTATGACTCAAGAGATTAACATTCCTACATGGAAGTGGGAAGGGATAAACATGGACTTCATCACATGTTTACCTCATACTCGCAGACAACATGACTCCATTTGGGTGATAGTAGACAGAGTTACTAAGTCCGCTCACTTTTTGGCTGTCATGACTACAGATTCAGGAGAGGATTACGCTAAACTCTACATCCATGAGATATTCAGGTTGCATGGGGTTCCCTTGTCTATCATCTCAGATAGAGGTCCTCAGTTTACCTCTCATTTTTGGAAATTGTTTCAGAAAGGTCTTGGTACTCAGGTAAATCTCAGTACAACATTTCATCCACAGAAGGATGGTCAGGCAGAACGTACCGTTCAGACCTTAGAGGACATGTTGAGAGCTTGCGTGATCGATATCAAGGGCAGTTGGGATGATCACCTACCTCTCATAGAGTTTGCCTATAATAATAGCTTCTATTCCAGTATTCAGATGGCCCCGTATGTGGCACTATATGGGTGTAGATGTAGGTCCCCGATTGCTTGGTTTGAAGTAGGTGAAGCAGTCTTAATTGGGCCAGAGTCGGTTCATGAGGCTATGGAAAAAGTTCAGCTCATCAGGGATAGACTTAAGACAGCCCAGAGCCGTCAAATGTCCTATGCATATGTGAGGAGAAGGGACTTAGAGTTTGAAATCGATGATTGGGTTTTCCTGAAGGTGTCACCTATGAAGGGGGTGATGAGATTTGGCAAGAAAGAGAATCTCAGTCCTAGATATGTAGGTCCTTAAATAATCCTGAAAAGGGTTGGTAATGTGGCATATCAGTTAGATTGGCCAGCAAAATTAGCAGCGGTTCATCCAGTCTTTCACATTCCCTTGTTGAAAAAGTGTGTGGGTGATCCAGCATCAATAGTACCATTAGAGAGTGTGGTTGTGAAGGATAGCCTCACCTATGAAGAGGTGCCAGTTGAAATTCTTGATCGTCAGGTTTGTAGGTTGAGAAATAAAGAAGTTGCTTCAGTGAAGGTTTTGTGGAGGAGTCAGTCCGTAAAGGGAGCTACTTGGGAAGCAGAAGCAGCCATAAAGGCCAAGTATCCTCATCTCTTTCCTTCCGATACCGTTTCAGCTTGAGGTAATAGTTCCTCTACAGTCTCTTAGCTTACTCTTGCATAAATTCAGTCTTAGTATCATGTTCCTTCAGTTGCTCTTGCATTTTCAGCATATTTGTATGTTCTTGGAACTAAGTTTAGTTAGATATCAGTTTTTTATACTTAGTGGTAGGGATTGCAGCTCCTTCCCTCCATACTCAGCTAACTTAGACTTCATTCGAGGACAAATGTTCCCAAGGGGGAGATAATGTAACACCCCAAATTCGAGAAGGAACAAATAATAGATTTTCTAGATGCTGCAAGTATCACCGACGGAGCCCACCCACATCCCGTGGATGGGACCACGGACCGTAGGTGTGGTCCGTGGTTGGTCACCCCAACCTCACCCAAAGTGGGACCACGATGGGAACTACGGACCATAAGTGGGACCACGATCCGTGGTTCAGACCCCCAGTTTGCAGCTCCCAAACGCCGATCGACGAACTGACAGGACGGACTGTCGGTCAGACCATGGTCCATCGGTCAGGGTCTGTAGGTCGGCAGTCGACTTTCAACATAGGGGTAGTTGGGTCTTTTCCTAATTATTTTATGCCTAAACTACGTCGTTCTGGTCAGTTTAAGCCTAATATTCTAATCAGAACCTACCCTAATCGAATCATTCACCAAAATTCATCAAAACGTAGAGCAAAAGAAGAGAAAGAGTCGACCAAGCCCTTCCAAGGACACAACATATTTTCTTCAGTTCCAGCCCCGAAATCGAAAGATTTCTCCATAGATTTCGTCACCAGGTATGTGGGATTTCAGTAGTGGTTCCTTTCTTCCACTAGGTCCCTAGAATTCAGTCAGATTTCTTGATTCTCGATATCATGTTTAGACCTAGGGTTTCTAAAACCTTGGAGAATTGTTGTGAATTAGCTGTTATAGTGTTCCTAACCAAATTATCATGTTTTCGTGAATTCGTTGTTTAGTTCCTTGCATGAAACTCAAAACCCTATTTGTGTAGATTCTCTTAGTTCATAAATTACACTTTCTAGGGTAGTTAAACAGATATACATGTTCCAGTTTCGAATGTTTCATTGTCAGTACCTATATGTTGCATTCTCAGATTTGCATGTCAGAATATTGAGCTATCCAGAATTTCAGTTATGTTGTGTCATACACATTTCCAGTTGGGAGTAGGCTTAGAACCGAGTTGGACTAGGGTTCAGTGTACCCTCATAGTCCCAGAACTACGTGCCCCCATAGGAGTATAAGTCCCCTCTGTTGGGCATCAGATTTAGTGATCACGCCAGTCATGCCTTTATACCCCTGACAAGGTATATTGGGTCCTCTCGATGGGGCATATACATCGGACTCCACGTTTAGCTCACGTGGTTTTATGTCGGTTAATAGTAGCTCCAACAGTCAGAATTTAGTGCATTTGACCAGGTTTTCAGTTATACCTCAGCATTCAGTCTCAGTATGTCCTGTTCAGGATTAATATTTGGTATTTGCATTTAGCTAAGTCTTCAGTATGTTTCAGCATTTACATTCAGTTCAGATTATATAATTGGTTAGTATGCTTTGACCAGTTTATGTATTTTTTTCAGCTATATTCTATATCCTACATGTTCAGTACATTCCAAGTACTGACGCATACTCTGCGCTACATCCTTTCATGATGTAGGTTCAGGTATTCAGCATCCAGATCACACATAGATCGATTCTCGATCCACATTTCAGCAGCTTTAGTGGTGAGTCATCATACTTCGAGGACAATAGACATGTTTTCTATATGTAGTCTTTTATTTCAGTTTCAGTTTTGCTAGAGTTAGCTGGGGGCATGTCCCAGCAAATCTAGTCAGTAGAGGCTTTTTCACACATAATATTAGACTCAACTTTAGTTTTTGAGTGATTGTTCAATATCACTAAACTCGTAGTATTTTATCTATGTTCAGATCAGTATTGGGTATTCCCCATCTTTCAGTTAATTATTGTTTTAAGCTTCCGCATAGTATCTCTTTATTCAGTTATTTTAGTATGCTTATGATATGCCAACTTCAGGGTTAGCTTGGGGTCACTCGTGCTCCTAGGTCCTGTGTTTACGTCAAGGGGGAAGCCTCGGGGCGTGACAAAAGCCCTATTATGGTTTGTCAAATATATAGAGACATTTTCAATCTTTTTTTGGTGCCCTATCTTTTAAAAAACACCAACAGCTAGCTCTACTATGATCTCTGAGCTTGTCTCTCTAGATAAGGCCGGTGAATAAGTTGAAAGACTCCAAAATTTCTTCATAGATATTATTTTTTGGCCCAATTCTTTGGCATCATTATGCATAAACTTTGATAGTCAAGATGCAATAGGTAAGGCATGGAGAATGATGTATAACAGAAAGTCTCGGCATATAAGACGTAGATATAATACCATTAGAAAACTACTCTCTAGTTAAATTATTACAATTGACTATGTAAGGTCAAAGGATAATGTGTTGGATCAACTTACATAAGGCCTAACTAAAGAGAGAGTTGAAAGATCATCTAAGGAAATGGGTTTACGGCTTAGGACAAGTCATCATGTCGGTAACTCTACCTAGCAGACTGGAGATCCCAAGAGCTAGGTTCAAGGAGAAAACAAAGTTGTGACTGACGGTTTGGCAGTGTCGACCAACTCAATCCATTCTCATGATGAAGACAATGCTCAGGAACAAGGATAAAACATTAAGGCTTGTTAACGAGTGAATAAAGCTTAAATTTTTAATAATTTCCTAAGTTTGACAGATTTGACCAAATAGTGTATCTACGCAATAATACGTGTTAGAAATCACCTATATGAGTGTGAAGTGGAAGTCGCTTCAAAGAGAATCATTGTAACAAGCCTATTCTCAATACACTTATGAAACCACGCTGTGTTCATGGCTGAAACGAACACAACCGTAAGAACCATAAACGGTAAAGGGTTGTTTCTGTGACATATGGTTGTCTAGGTATACACCAAAGCTTGACGATTTAAAGATATCAAATCTGCCGATTGACCGAGTATATCAAACATATTTTCACTACAGAAAGTTCAAAGGGAAACCTACTTATCCAGATTCAATTAATTCTTGCTTGTTAAGTATACACACTTGTCGGTTTCTTTTTCTTAGAGTCATTCCCCATTCATGTGGGGAATTGTTGGGTTTTTAAAAGGTGTGAATGGAAAATGAAGAGTTTTGACTTTTATGAAGAGTTGTGACTTTTATGAAGAGTTCTGACTTTTATGAAAAGTTGTGACTTTTAGGAAAGGTTGTGACCTTTCTAAAGGGTTGTAACTTTTTAAAGGGTTGTGACCTTTCCGATAAGGCATAATAAGTATATGTTCACACTACCCTTTGTTGTCTATAAATAAAGGGATTTCCTCTCATTTTAAAACAACCAATTTTCTGGACTTCTTCTACTACTACTACTAAATATAGTATTCTAAGTGTACTTTACTGCCGTTGAGTGGTTCACTGATATCGTGGTTTTAGTTACCGATACACCGGTGATTAAGATCATTCTATCCTGGGAGGATATATTCCATTAACCTCGGGTACTTGAGGGAATAATTTCCTTTAGGGGACACTGTGCATTCAGTGGGCTCGATTTTCTTCTTTAAGAAAAAATATTTTGTATATTATTTCTATTCTGTTTCTGATTCTATTTTCTCTACTGCTTTTAATTTTCTAATTTTGAAAATGCTCTTAAAACATTGTTGTTTCTTATCAAGTTCTTCAATGTTTTTGTTCTAAGCATCTTAGGAATACAGGATGAACAATAATTTTTGCGTTGTACGAAAATTCTGAGTATGTTGTGAAATTGGGGAGCTTGGAATATGTTGTGAAATTGGGGATCTTGGAAAGGCATCTTGAGTTACTACCAGTCTTCATCATACCGGGGACACCACCACTATAGCGGTACTGTTATAGTGGAAGGGTTTCCACCGTAGAGGCCTCAGCCAAGTCGAGGACTGCTATAGCATTCATGTTACTCACCGTAGCAGCCTTAGATAAATTATGGACCACTATAGAGTTTGCCTTGTCCACCAAAGTGAATTTTCCATAGTGATCTAGGGCTATCTTAGCTGCCCCCTACAGTCTTTTATGCCCAAATCACGATTTAGATCATATTTTCTTCCTCATATCCAAATACACATCCATAAGCTAGAGATTGGTGATTGTCACCTGCTATGGTTTTTTCTATCACCAAGTTAGGTCCATTACATCTTTAAATGTCGTGTTGATTCATTAATTCATGCAATCCATATATTGAAAAATTCTTGGGTTAGACCCTAGGTTCTTGAAAAATTCTTGGGTTACTTCCTAGCATAGCATTTCTTCCTTTTAATGTGGATTATAGAAAAGTTCAGTAAGTTGATGGGTAAAAAGCCCTAACTTGTTGATTTAGGCAATGAACAAGGTAAACATAGTGTAGTTGAATCCCTAAGGCCGAAAATTATTGAATATTTTCTCTTTGTGAATTTTAGACCATGAATGAACCAAAGCTTCTAGGAAAGAAAGGGCTCTACCGAAATAACTTGCATTCAACCTCGTCGGTTAAAGTAGGTTATAGTTAATTGAAGTTGAAATGAAAAGGCTATGTGACTTGGTCCAAAAATCCCCTTATTATTACTTGTGGAGTAAGTATCGACGGAATGGTATATAGATGAAGATGATCCTTACAGGTCATAACTTTGACATAAATAAGACGCTTAGCATGTGTGTAAGCTTTACTATCGTAGTGTGAGTTCGTGATGCATTGAGCATTAGATGACTGTGCAATCGGTTATTGATATGGTTGATCTCGCGTGACTATGCTTGTCTACTATGAGTTATTTACTCTGTGTGGAAGTCTAGTGTAGTTGTTATTTGGCTTACATGTTTCTTGTTTTTAATTTACGTCAGCCTATGATTCCTACCAGTACATAGTGAATTATTTTGATACCACCCTGTACTATTCTTTTGTTAAGTGAAGATTATGTTCCATAGATTCCTTCAAGACCCGAGTTCTAACGTAGTTAATATAATTTGATAGAAGTGTCACGACCCAGGGGTACCCCCTAGATGTAACATGACATATAGAACCCCGAAGGACTCCATACAAGTCACTTAGCATATCATAACATAAGTAATAGAACAATAAGAGTAAAAACGCATTTCATGTCCAAGTCTAAAATTTTCATAAAAGAAAACAAAAGCAGAAGTCTAGACTCTGAGTCTCAACATAGCCATCTATTACAATATTTGAATACGAAAGGGACACTGCCCATACAACATAGTCCAAAAAGGAAATACAAGAAAGAAACTACAAGTGAAAAATCCGTCCTCGAATCATGAGGACTGACCACAAGCTAGGAGAAATGAGTATCCAAGCTTAGCCAGAATGGTGATCGCCTTGAGAACCTGACCCTACACTTGGGGAAAATGTAGGAAAAGTAGGCGTTAGTATAAAAATGCACAAAGTATGATAGCCATGCATAAAACATTTGAAGACATGCTAAAAGGGACATTTCATTTGAATGTATGCAATTTACTAAGTTTAAACATCATTTGAGAGTTTCGAGAGCATAAGTCATAAACATAATCAACATAGTCATAATCATCATAAAAGAAGCACTTCATAAACAAACTTAATGCTTACTTGTGCAATGCATGAATAAGACCCCATAAATCTCACCCATGCTAAGTAAATCTCTTTAGGATGATTCATATTCTTGTTCGTATTGATATTGTGTGGGAATAAGCCTTAACCGACGTAGACCAGATGAGCTTAACATGGAATCCGGTGTTACCCACACCGAAAAGGGTTGTCCTACTTGCCTAAGGTAGAACCATACAATTAGCTTAGGTGGATCCATTAGCTAAATAACCTATGGGGGAACATAGTTTAGGGGATAAGGGGATTGCTTCTAGAAACCCGGCCTCTACTATCGTGAGGGCTTCCATCCCAAGATATTGTTCCTAGAAACCCGGCCTCAACTAACGTGAGGGCTTCCATCTCACATCAATATCCACTCGGTGCTAAGAATTAATTCCCACGGAGTACATATTAAGTCTTGACTTAGTTCATAATCATGGAAGGAATGTCTTGACAATCAATCCAATATAATTCATAAGATATCTCCTAGATTCAATTAGGTGAGAAAGCCTTTCAACCTTAGAATCATCATATTGTGAGAAAACCTTTCACATCATATCATATTCATGCATAGGTGTGTATGTGAGGACACTTTTTTAACAACACAACAATTGCATCATAATCATAGACACTTCACTCTCAAACTGTTCATAAAGCATATACTTAAATCTCATAAACATACATAATTCTCATACTTTGCCCTTCAAGGATCAAAGATCATATTGAATCAACCCATCTAGAATTCACTACATTAGACATGGATATAATCATAATTTAAGTAGCTAAATCACTATAAATGCATAATTCTACAACATTCCCCTCTCATCAATCAATACCCACATTACAAGGTCACAGTTGGGAAAATTGGGGAGTTCATGGATTCTTGCGGAATTCAACATAAAACTATGTAAAATCATCAATTTATCAATAATCAAACATAATTCAATCATTATAAATGAATTTGAAAGGAATCCATGAAATTGAAGTCAAACCCTAACTTTTGGAGAATTTCTAGTTTTGGAATTGAATTTGGAGGGACTCCATGGATGAAGGACTACCATACCTTATCAATGAATCCCAATGAATTTGAGTAGAAAAATCTTGTTTCCTTGAAACCCTAGCCCCAACTTCCTTCTTCTTCTTCCTTGAGTTCTAAAGAGAGAATTTTTTTGGAGAGGATGAGTTCTTTTGGGAATTTAGAAATAATGATTTGGACGCTTTAGTTTAGGGGTATAAAATCCTTATATAGATGGTTTAATTTAGAATAAAACGACACCACTTAATATTAACTAAAACCGGAAAATCCCAAAGTGCCCCTAACTAATTCCCCAAAACTGTCTCCAGGCCATGACCCACGACAGCACGACCACGGTCCGTGGATGGACCCATGTGGCGTGCTGGTGAACTGTGGTTTGGTTCTGGGACTTGGTTCCTAGGACCTCCACCCACGACTCCTCACCCACGGGCGTGGATGGACCTACGGGGAGTAGATCCCCTTCGTGGTTCACTGTCCAGGCAATTATTCGTAGGTCTTCCTCAAGGACCCATGGTTGGTCCTTGGGGGTTGTACCTTGACGTTCTAACATGAAAACCTTTATATTTAAGTACGGGAAGTTATTCATGACTCTAACACTCACATCAAGCTCTAGTTTAGCCTACTAGTTTCCGGGGTGTTACAATATCTCCCCCTTGAGAACATTCGTCCTCGAATGATGATCTAAACACCTTACGGAAGTAAAGACTCAAGACTAGCATCTTATCATGTATGCAACATCAAGATAGTGCACAATTCAAAGGAGGAAACTTCAACTCCAACTCAATCATACTCATTGCATCACAAGGAAGTAGGAACTACATCTAACAACCCATTATGCATGAAAATTCAACATTTCACATATTCATAGGAAGAACTACCTTCTCCAACTAAAAGGATGCTCAACACAATCTCATGGAGCCTTTATGCAACATATTTTCAAAAAGCACAACTAAAGCAAGTTCAACAATTCATCTCATGAAGCATTTAGGCTACTCTTACTCAATGCACAACAACATGAAGAAAATCAATCATAAAACTCATTTTCTTACTAAACATAAATTCTTCAAGAACATGCATAGCATAAGGAAATCATGGAAAACTCATATAACACACATGACTCCCAAAACAAGGAAAAACCCAAGAGGAACTACTTACCTCAAACTAGGGTAGGAGTAGAAGGAAAAATATGAGGATAGCCGGACTTCATATCGGCCTCGGCCTCCCAAGTAGCACCCTCAACTAGATGATTCCTCCATAAAACCTTCACGGAAGCTATCTCCTTGTTTCTCAACCTCTTAACTTGCCGGTCTAGAATTTCTACCAGAACTTCCTCATATGAAAGACTTTCATCAACCCCCAACCCTTCTAAGGGAATAATGGACCCCGGACCTCCAACACACTTCTTGAGCATGGAAATATGAAACACCAGATGCACCATAGCCAACTCACTTGGCAAATCTAACTTATAGGCAACTTTATCAATACGACTCAAAATTTTGTATGAGCCTACATACCGGCGACTAAGTTTTTCCCCCTCTTGCCAAATCTCTTCACTCCCTTCCTAGGTGGAATTTCCAAAATTATGAACATTAGAAACACTCAACAATCTTGCTATCTAAGCACCCTATCTCCCCCTTGGGAGAAATCCTCTAATAATTCCTTAAGCATCGCTTCTTTTCAAGTCAACCCTAATGGGATCAAACCCTTGCTTAACTTTCATATGTCATCAAAGACAATTCAGACCCATTGTAACCAGAGCACCTTTTGGTAGAGTCTACTAATTGAACACTTAACCGGGCCAACCTATGAGCATTTCGATGTAACTCTCTCTTATCTTCTTCAATATGAGCCACATTACCCATAGACAACCTACTAAGAGCATCTCTTACCATATTGGCCTTGCAGGGGTGACAAAGAACACTCAAGTCATACTCCTTCAATAGTTCAAGCCACCTCTTTTGGTGAAGATTCAAACTCTATTATCTAACCACGTATTGCAAAACTTTAGTGATCGGTGAACACATCAACAAAGACCCTATATAGATAATGCCTCCAAATCTTTAAGACCAAATAAATCGTCGCTAATTCAAAGTCATAGGTAGGATAATTCTTATCATGGAATTTAAGTTTCCTTGAAGCATAGGCAATCACCTTACCATTTTGCATAAGCACACATCCCAACACAACTCTAGAGGCATCACAATACTTTTCAAACAAGTCAAAGTATTGTCTAAACACCCTATTCATCAAATCCATAAGCGCCGCCGGAGCATTGGTCAACCCAAACGACATAACTAAAACTCATAATGACTATACCAGGTTCTAAAAGCCGTCTTTGAAACATCTTCATCTTCACCTTTATTTGGTGGTTACCTGACCTAAGATCAACCTTATAGAAATAACTAACCCTTTTGAAGTTGGCTAAACACAATCTACTTCCATCACTTCAACTAGGTGGTACAAGCAACCTTTAGTAATCATCCTTCAACCTTCATGTAAGGAACATCTAATCTCTAGGCATAGAACTTACCTCCTTCCTCTCTAGGTTAGGCTCATTCGGGAACTACCACTTTGACTACATGGGTTCTACAATCACTATAAAAAGAGAGCAGTCGATTCATACCAAGACTAACATCGAAATCTAACATGTCAAACTCTACCAAATTAAAAGAACAATATTACGGGATAGGGAAATGGGGCATCTTATATAATACCTCTTAGCCACAATAAAATCACTTACAAGAGTAAAGACAGGCAACGGTTCTAACAACACATTGGGGAGCACATCAAATCTCATTTCCACCTATGGCGTCACAAAAGACAAGCGGCATTTGGATCTAATAAAACATATACATCTATTAGGAAAATTAACAACATACCGGTAGCCATATCTGGGGGATACTCTTGTTCACCTCTAGCCTGGAGTGCATAGAACCTGTCTTGGTTTGGAGCACTAGTACCCAAACCAACCGGGGGAGCTTGTTTGCCCTCTCTTCTTCTAGCCGTAAGCACCGGGCAATTCCTCATTTTGTGACCACTTCCACCACAACCATAGAAACCATCCATGCCTACTAGACACTTACCATCGTGACTCCTTCCACAACTTGCACAAATAGACCATAGAGACTCATTACTAATTCCTGGTGGCTTAAAATTAGACACCCTCTCTTTGTTATACTTAGAAGCATTAGAAGAACCTTGTCCAGAAAACCTTTGTTGGAATCTAGGGCAACCATGTCCATCCAACCTTCCTTGAGGGGAATTATCATCAAGCCTATACCTCTTTGTTTTTCTAGACCTCTTTTCAAGTTTCTATTTTTCAATCCCTTGAGCATAAATCACAAGACAATTAATATTCATATTATTCTCAAGCATAGCCGTACGATATTCTTTTGCTACTAAGTCGGACACACCCGACACAAACTTACTCATTTTTGACCTACGGTCGGCCACTATAGATGGAGCATATCTCGACAACCTAGTGAACATCCGAGCATACTCCTCAACACTCATCCCACCTTACCTAAGGTTAATAAACTCAAGTATCTTAGCCTCTCTCAAATTCAAAGGGCAAAACCGATAAAGAAAACCATTCCTAAACCATTCCCATTCCATGGGACCCACTTCTACCGGCCTCGCTTATTTCCATTGGTTAAACCAAAGTTGAGCAACATCTTTCAATTGATAGGTGGCTAATTCCACCTTTTCTACCGGAGTCACTACCATAAAGTCCAACACTTTAGAGAACTCATCTATAAACTCTTGTGGATCTCCCTCCCTCTTTGACCCATAAAATTCCGGAGTTTCTATCCCCACTTGATCCAACAATTGAAAACCAAACCTAATTTTCTCTTTAGCCACTTGATCAACCGGAACTTGAGGAGGAGTTCTTTGATCAACATTGTCTCCCATAATTCCACTAGTGAAGGCTCCTTGAGTACTCATGTCATGTAGACCACCGGGTAAGGATTATGAGAGAGATCTTATAGAATTAAACTCTATCGCACGACTTAAGAGTAATGAAAGAAGTGAAATTTCCTAAGCATCTTATAACTTCTCATTCATAAATGTGGCGCGCTTCACACTCATGAACAAGACTCTACTAGACGTGGCTTATGAGACATAATCCTTGAATCATTCTAAGCCTTGTGCTCTGATGACCAAGTTTATCACGACCCAGGGGTACCCCCTAGATGTAACATGGCGTATAGAACCCCGAACGACTCCATACAAGCCACTTAGCATAACATAACATAAGCAATAGAACAATAAGAGTAAAAACACATTTTATGTCCAAGTCTAAAATTTTCATAAAAGAAAACAAAAGCGAAAGTATAGACTCTAAGTCTCAACATAGCCATCTATGACAATATTCGAATACGAAAGGGACACTTCCCATACAATATAGTCCAAAAAGGAAATACAAGAAAGAAACTACAAGTGAAACAACCGTCCTCGAATCGTGAGGACTCATCACAAGCTAGGAGAAATGAGTAAATTCCAAGCTTAGCCACAACAGTGATCGCCTTGAGAACTGGACCCTACACTTGGGAAAAATGTAGAAAAAGTAGGCGTTAGTACAAAAATGCACTAAGTATGATAGCCATACATAAAACATTTGAAGACATGCTAAAAGGGACATTTCATTTGAATGTATGAAATTACTAAGTTTTAACATCATTTGAGAGTTTCGAGAGCATAAGTCATAAACATAATCGACATAGTCATAATCATCATAAAAGAAGTACTTCATAAACAACCTTAAAGCTTACTTGTGCAATGCATGAATAAGACCCCATAAAAACTCACCCATGCTAAGTAATTCTCTTTAGGCCATCATTCATATTCTTGTTCGTATTGATATTGTGTGGGAATAAGCCTTAACTGACATAGACCATGTGAGCTTAACATGGAATCCAGTGTTACCCACATCGAAAAAGGTTGTCCTACTTGCCTAAGGTAGAACCATACAATTAGCGTAGATGGATCCATTAGCTAAATAACCTATGGGGGCACATAGTTTATGGGATATGGGGATTGCTTCTAGAAACCCAGCCTCTACTATCGTGAGGGCTTCCATCCCAAGAGATTGTTCCTAGAAATCCGGCCTCAACTAACATGAGGGTTCCCATCTCACATCAATATCCACTCGGTGCTAAGTATTAATTACCACGGAGTACATATTAAGTCTTGACTTAGTTCATAATCATGGAAGGAACGTCTTGACAATCAATCCAACATAATTCATAAGATACTCCTAGATTCAAATAGGTGAGAAAGCCTTTCAACCTTAGAATCATCATATTGTGAGAAAATCTTTTAAATCATATCATATTCATGCATAGGTGTGTATGTGAAGACAGTCTTTCAACAACACAACAATTGCATCATAATCATAGACACTTCACTCTCAAACTGTTCATAAAGCATACACTTAAATCTCATAAATATACATAATTCTCATACTTTGCCTTTCAAGGATCAAAGATCATATTCAATCAACACATCTAGAATTCTCTACATTAGACATGAATATAATCATAATTAAAGTAGCTAAATCACTACAAATGCATAATTCTACAACATTCCCCTCTCATCAATCAATACCCACATTACAAGTTCATAATTGGGAAAATAGGGGAGTTCATGGATTCTTGGGGAATGCAACATAAAACGATGTAAAATCATCAATTTATCCATAATAAAACATAATTCAATCACTATAAACGAATTTGAAAGGAGTCCATGAGATTGAAGTCAAACCTAACTTTTGGAGAATTTCTAGTTTTGAAATCGAATTTGGAGGGATTCCATGGATGAAGGCTATCCATGGATGGAGGACTACCATACCTTATCAATAAATCCCAATGAATTTGAGTAGAAAAACCTTGCTTCCTTGAAACCCTAGCCCCAACTTCCTTCTTCTTCTTCCTTGAGTTCTAGAGAGAGAATTTATTTTGGAGAGGATGAGTTCTAGAGAGAGAATTTATTTTGGAGAGGATGAGTTCTTTTGGGAATTTAGAAATAATGATTTGGATGCTTTAGTTTAGGGGTCTAAAATCCTTATATAGGTGGTTTAATTTAGACTAAAACGACACCACTTAATATTAACTAAAATCGAAAAAACCCCAAAGTGCCCCTAATTAATTCCCCAAAACTGTCTCCAGGCCATGACCCACGACAGCACGACCACGGTTCGTAGATGGACCCACGTGGCGTGCTGGTGAACCGTGGTTTGGTTCTGGGACTTGGTTCCTGGGACCTCCACCCACGACTTCTCACCCACGGGCGTGGATGGACCTACGGGGCGTAGGTCCCCTTCGTGGGTCACTGTCCAAGCAATTTTTCTAAGGTCTTACTCAAGGACCCATGGTTGGTCCTTAGGGGTCGTACCTTGACGTTCTAACACGAAAACCTTTATTTTTAAGTACGGGAAGTTAGTCATGACTCTAACCCTCACGTCAAGCTCTAGTTTAGACTACTAGTTTCCGAGGTGTTACAATATATCCCCCTTGTGAACATTCATGCTCAAATGATGATCTAGACACCTTACGGAAATAAAGACTCAAGACTAGCAGCCCATCATGTATGAAACATCAAGATAGTGCACAATTCAAAGGAGGAAACTTTAACTCCAACTCAAACATACTCAATGCATCACAAGGAACTAGGAACTACTTCTAACAACCCATTATGCATGAAAACTCAACATTTCACATATTCACAGGAAGAACTACCCTCTCCAACTAAAAGCATGCTCAACACAATCTCATGGAGCCTTTATTCAACATATTTTCAAAAAGCCCAACTAAAGCATGTTCAACAATTCATCTCATGAAGCATTTAAGCACAACATCATCAGGAAAATCAATCATAAAACTCATTTTCTTACGAAACATAAATTCTTCAAAAACATGCATAGCATAAGAAAATCATGAAAAACTCATATAACACACATGACTCCCAAAACAAGGAAAAACCCAAGAGGAACTACTTACCTCAAACTAGGGTAGGAGTAGAAGGAAAAAGATGAGGATAGTGGAACTTCATATCGTCCTCGGCCTCCCAAGTAGCACCCTCAACTAGATGATTCCTCCATAAAACCTTCACGGAAGCTATCTCCTTATTTCTCAACCTCTTAACTTGCCGGTCTAGAATTTCCACCGGAACTTCCTCATATAAAAGACTTTCATCAACCCCCAACCTTTCTAAGGAAATAATGGACGCCGGATCTCCAACACACTTCTTGAGCATGGAAACATGAAATACCAGATGCACCATAGCCAACTCACATGGCAAATCTAAATCATAGGCAACTTTATCAATATGCCTCAAAATTTGGTATGAGCCTACATACCGAGGGCTAAGTTTTTCCCTCTCTTGCCAAATCTCTTCACACCCTTCCTAGGTGGAATTTCCAAAATCATGAACATTAGGAGCACTCAACAATCTTACTATTTAAGCACCCTATCTGCCCCTTGGGAGAAAGCCTCTACTAATTCCTTAAGCATCGCTTCTTTTCAAGTCAACCCTAATGGGATCAAACCCTTGCTTAACTTTCACATGTCACCAAAGATAATTTGGACCCATTGTAACCATAGAACCTTTTGGTGGAGTCTACTAATTGAACACTTAACCGGGCCAACCTATTAGCATTTCGAACTAACTCTCTCTTACCTTCTTCAATATGAGCCACATTACCCATAGACAACCTCATAAGAGCATCCTCTACCATATTGGCCTTGCCAGGGTGACAAAGAACAGTCAAGTCATACTCCTTCAATAGTTCAAGTCACCTCTTTTGGCGAACATTCAAATTCTATTATCTAACCACGTATTGCAAAACTCTAGTGATCGGTGAACACATCAACATGGACCCCATATCGATAATGCCTCCAAATCTTTAATGAAAAACCAACCGTCGCCAATTCAAGGTCATGGGTAGGATAATTCTTCTCATGGAATTTAAATTTCCTTGAAGCATAGGCAATCACCTTACCATTTTGCATAAGCACACATCCCAACCCAACTCTAAAGGCATCACAATACTCTACAAACATGTCAAGGTATTGTCTAAACACTATATTCATCAAATACATAAGCGCCACCGGAGAATTGGTCAACCCAAATGACATAAATAAAACTCATAATGACCATGCCGGGTTCTAAAAGTTGTCTTTGTAACATCTTCATCTTCACCTTTATTTGGTGGTTACCCGACCTAAGATCAACCTTATAGAAATAACTAACCCTTTTAAAGTTGGCTAAACACAATCTACTGCCATCACTTCAACTAGGTGGTACAAGCAACCTTTAGTAATCATCCTTCAACCTTCATGTAAGGAACAAATAATCTCTAGGCATAGAACTTCCCTCCTTCCTCTCTAGGTTAGGCTCATTCGGGAACTACCACTTTGACTAGATGGGTTCTACAATAACTATAACAAGAGAGCAGCCGATTCATACCAAGACTAACATCAAAATCTAACATGTCAAACTCTACCAAATCAAAAGAGAAACTCTACGGGGTAGGGAAAATGGGGCATCTTCTATAATACCACTTAGCCACAGTAAAATCACTTACAAGAGTAAAGACAAGCAACGGTTCTAACAACACATCGGGGAGCACATCAAATCTCATTGCCACCTATGGCATCACAAAAGACAAGAGGCATTTGGATATAATAAAACATATACGTCTATTAGGAAAATTAACAACATACCGTTAGCCATATCTTTTGGATACTCTTGTTCACCTCTAGCCTGGAGTGCATAAAACATGTCTTGCTTTGGAGCACTAGTACCTGAACGAACTGGGGGAGCTTGCTTGCCCTCTCTTCCTCTAGCCGTAAGCACCGGGCAATTACTCATTTTGTGACCACTTCCACCACAACCATAGCAACCATCCATGCCGGCTAGACACTTACCATCGTGCCTCCTTCCACACCTAGCACAAGTAGACCATAGAGACTCATTACTAATTCCGAGTGGCTTAGAATTAGACACCCTCTCTTCTTTATACTTAGAAGCATTAGAAGAACCTTGTCCGGAAAACCTTTGTTGGAATCTAGGGCAACCTTATCCATCCAACCTTACTTGAGGGGAATTATCATCAAGCCTATATCTCTTTGTTTCTCTAGACCTCTTTTCAAGTTTCTCTTTTTCAATCCCTTGAGAATAAATCACAAGAAAATCAATATTCATATCATTCTCAAGCATAGCCATACGCCATTCTTTTGCTACTAAGTCGGACACACCCGACACAAACTTACTCATTTTGACCTAGGGTCGGCCACTATAGATGGTTCATATCTCGACAACCTAGTGAACATCCGAGCATACTCCTCAACACTCATCCTACCTTGCCTAAGGTTAATAAACTCAAGTATCTTAGCCTCTCTAATCTTCAAAGGGTAAAACCTATCAAGAAAACTATTCCTAAACCTTTCCCATTCCATGAGGCCCGCTTCTACCGACCTCGCTTATTTCCATTGGTTGAACCAAAGTTGAGCAACATCTTTCAATTGATAGGCGGCTAATTCCGCCTTTTCTACCGGAGTCACTACCACAAAGTCCAACACTTTAGAGATCTCATCTATAAACTCTTGAGGATCTTCCTCCATCTTTGACCCATAAAATTCCGGAGTTTCTATCCCGACTTGAGCCAACAATTGAAAACCAAACCTAATTTTCTCTTTAGCCACATGATCAATCGGAACATGAGGAGCTTGAGGAGGAGCTCCTTGATAAACATTGTCTCCCATAATTCCACTAGTGAAGACTCCTTGAGTAGTCATGTCCTGTAGACCACCGGGTAAGCATTAGGAGAGAGATCTTATAGAGTTAAACTTTATCGCACGACTTAAGAGTAATGAAAGAAGTGAAATTTCCTAAGCATTTTATAGCTTCTCATTCATAAATATGGCGCGCTTCACACTCATGAACAAGACTCTACTAGACGTGGCTTATGAGACATAATCCTAGAATCATTCTAAACCATGTGCTCCGATTACCAAGTTTGTCACGACCCAGGGGTACCTATTAAATATAACATGGCGTATAGAACCCCGAACGACTCCATACAAGCCATTTAGAATATCATAACATAAGCAATAGAACAATAAGAGTAAAAACACATTTCATGTCCAAGTCTAAAATTTTCATAAAAGAAAACAAAAGTGGAAGTCTAGACTCTAAGTCTTAACATAGCCATCTATTACAATATTCGAATACAAAAGGGACACTGCCCATACAACATAGTCCAAAAAGGAAATACAAGAAAGAAACTACAAGTGAAACATCCGTCCTCAAATCACAAGGACGCACCAAAAGCTAGGAGAAAGGAGTAAATTCCAAGCTTAGCCACAACGGTGATCGCCTTGAGAACCGGACCCTACACTTGGGAAAAATATAGGAAAAGTAGGCGTTAGTATAAAAATGCACTAAGTCTGATAGCCATGCATAAAACATTTGAAGACATGCTAAAAGGGACATTTCATTTGAATGTATGCAATTTACTAATTTGAAACATCATTTGAGAGTTTCGAGAGCATAAGTCATAAACATAATCAACATAGTCATAATCATCATAAAAGAAGCACTTCATAAACAACCTTAAAGCTTACTTGTGCAATGCATGAATAAGACCCCATAAATCTCACCCATGCTAAGTAAATCTCTTTAGGCTATCATTCATATACTTGTTCGTATTGATATTGTGTGGGAATAAGCCTTAACCGACATAGACCATGTGAGCTTAACATGGAATCCGGTGTTACCCACACCGAAAAGGGTTGTCCTACTTGCCTAAGGTAGAACCATACAATTAGCCTAGGTGGATACATTACCTAAATAACCTATGGGGGCATATAGTTTATGGGATAAGGGGATTTCTTCTAGAAACCCGGCCTCTACTATCGTGAGGGCTTCCATCCCAAGAGATTGTTCCTAGAAACCCGGCCATCTCACATCAATATCCACTCGGTGCTAAGCATTAATTCCCACGGAGTACAAATTAAGTCTTGACTTAGTTCATAATCATGGAAGGAATATCTTGATAATCAATCCAACATAATTCATAAGATAGCTCCTAGATTCAATTAGGTGAGAAAGTCTTTCATCCTTAGAATCATCATATTGTGAGAAAAGTTTCACATCATATCATATTTATGCATAGGTGTGTATGTGAGGACACTCTTTCAACAACACAACAATTGCATCATAATCATAGACACTTCAGTCTCAAACTCTTCATAAATCATATACTTAAATCTCATAAACATACATAATTCTCATACTTTGACCTTCGAGGATCAAAGATCATATTCAATCAACAAATCTAGAATTCACTACATTAGACATGGATATAATCATAATTCAAGTAGCTAAATCACTACAAATGCATAATTCTACAATATTCCCCTTTCATCAATCAATACCCACATTACAAGGTCACAATTGGGAAAATAGGGGAGTTCATGGATTCTTGGGGAATTCAACATAAAACCATGTAAAATAATCAATTTATCCATAATAAAATATAATTCAATCATTATAAACGAATTTGAAAGGAATCCATGAGATCGAAGTTAAACCCTAACTTTTGGAGAATTTCTTGTTTGAAATTGAATTTGGAGAGACTCCATGGATGAAGGACTACCATACCTTAGCAACGAATCCCAATGAATTTGAGTAGAAAAACTTTGCTCTTCCTTGAAACCCTTGCCCCAACTTCCTTCTTCTTCTTCCTTGAGTTCTAGAGAGAGAATTTTTTTGGAGAGGATGAGTTCTTTTGGGAATTTTCGTTAGGATTTGTTCTATATGGGAAACAAAGACATTAAGACTGGTACTTATTTCTTATTTCTGTACTTTATGTATTAGTGATTTGTACTCGTGAAAACTAGGTTTTGGGATATTAATAGAATGAATAAGCTTTCCATTTTTATCTTGTTCTTGCTCTATATTTGCACATTTCTTTTGTTTTGTTAGGTTGATGCTGACTTTTCTTGGCGGAAATAGAAGAGTGTCATCACGTTCATTTTTTTATCGTGACATAAAATTTCTTATATTTATTGTAGTCTAAGAATATTAATCGATTACTTTATGTTTGGGCTTATTGTTTCAAAAGAAAAATGAAAATCAAACTAATAAGAATTCACTACACGACAATTCATACCGAAAGCATATTTTATTTGGGAAGGTAATATTCTATTCTTCCTCCCTAAGAAATTCTTAATCTAATTCTTTTGCACGGGGGCATATTCTATTTGGGAAGGGAGTATTGTATTCTTCCTTCCTAAGAAATTCTTTATCTTATATTCATTTGCACGGGGGCATATTCTATTTGGGAAAGGAATATTCCACTCTTTCTTCCTAAAAATTCTTAATCTTATTCATTTGCACGGGGTATTTTGGACAATAGGTTTCAAGAAGGGATGCATAAGTATACCTAATTCCATAAAAAGCTATATATATAGACCTATCTTCTCTTGAGGGGGAACCTAGACAAGGCAGCCGTCACAGGGGCTCAAAAAATCACTCTTCTTTTTATTCTCACGAGCACTCTTCCTCTCCCCAATACATTCACTCATATGGTCATTGGGCAAGGACAAGAAACAGTGCAATATTACATGTTAGTCATTGTAAGCACCTCGAAAGCACCATAAGAGCTACTAAGCTTTTTCTTGATTAATACATGAGGTTTTGTATCCTATGTTTTACAATTAATTAAAGTTTGGATGAGAGTTATGCTAAATATTTATGTCAAATCTTCTCCAATACGTATTCTTATGAATACTATCTATCTTGCGTTAGTTGGATTCATCTTTTGGATATAGCTATTATTCTCTTAAGTAATATCAATTGTGTTAGAATGTGTTAGATATTTGTATAAATGTTTTCATTAAAGATCTCGTTTAAAATGGTAATGGGTTAATGGTTATTGAAAATATCCAACTTCTTAAACAATCAATCTTTTAGACTTAGATTCAACAAAATAATTAGTGCGATGAGTGCATTTCGGAATAATTATCATGAGAAGTTGGTGTAGTGATCATATAGATGAAATTTTAAATAGATTTTTGATGATAGATAGTGCAATATGCCCAAGTAGCTCAGAATCGAGGCTTAGTTATTGTTGTTTGATATATGGTACAATGTTCCATTAAGTTATTAGATCTGTTGGTGTTTTTATGCAATTTTAAATCTCCTTATCTTTAAAAATTATAAATATCCCTTTTATCCTCTTTTTGCATTGTACATGTTGATCTCTATATCTTTCATTTTTAAATTTTGGATATACAAGTGGTGAGACTAAAATATTCAACAAAAATAGTGAAAGAATCGCATAAAATAAATATTACAAATTAATGAGTTATAATGAAAATTCCAACGTTTGCCCCTCCGGACCAACGCACGCCATGAAATAAGTCATCACGGACGCCCACAAAAAATTCTGGCAAAAAAACTGCTAGGATCAGATATCACCGAAATTTCATGGACTATAGCACATATAAAATGAAAATGGGTATTTCCCATTTCGGACCTCGTTTGAACTTAAAAATGCCAATGTTTTTCACTCCGAACAAACGCACGCCATTAACTAGGTCGTCACGAATGCCCAAAAAAACTTTCAGCCCTAAAACTGCCAGGACTACAAATCACCCAAAATTAGTAAAGGTCTTCACGGACGCACAAAAAAAATATTGGTCAAAATACTGCACAGATTACATATCACCCAAAATTCACGGACTATAGCACACGAAAAATAAAAAAATTGGTATTTTTCATTTTGGGCCACATTTGTACTTGCAAATACCAACGTTTGCCCCTCCGAACCAATGCACTCCATTAAAAAAAGTCGTTAGGGACGCCACCAAAATGTTGGCCAGAAAACTACCGAGATCCCATATCACTCAAAATTAATGGACTATAGCACACGAAAAGTGGAAAAATCAGTATTTTTCTTTTTAGGCCTTGTTTGAAGTTAAAATTCCAAAAGGTTTGCTCCTCCACACCAACGCACACCATTAATAAGGTCGTCACGGAAGTCCACACAAAATTTAGGCCAAAGTATCGCATAGATCACATATCACCCAAAATCCATGGACAATAGCACAAGAAAAATGGAAAAATGAGTATTTCCCGTTCTGAGCCTCTTTTGAACTTGAAAATGTTGACGTTTGACCCTAAAAACCAACGCACACCATAAAATAGGTCATCATGGATGCCCATAAAATCTTTCAGCCAAAAACCACCGGGATCACATATCACCCAAAATCCATTGACTATAAAACGCGAAATATGGAAAATTCAATATTTCCCGTTCCGAACCTTGTTTGAGCTTGAAAATGTTGACGTTTGTCCGTCCGGACCAATGCAAGCCGTTAATAAAGTCTTCACGGACGCCCACAAAAAATATCAGCAAAAATACCGCACAAATCACATATCACCCAAAATCCATGGACTGCAGCATACAAAAAATGGAAAAATCAATATTTCTCGTTCTTTGCCTTGTTTGAACTTGAAAATGACAATGTTTGCCCCTCCGAACCAACGCACACCATTAAATAGGTCTTCATGGACGACCACAAAAACTTTCAGCCAAAAAACTCCCGAGATCACATATCACCCAAAATTCATGGACTATTGGACACGAAAAATAGAAAAAGTCAGTATTTCCTGTTCTGGACCTCGTTTGAATTTGAATTTGCCTATGTTTGGCCCTCCAAACCAATTCATGCCATTAAATAGGTTGTCAAGAACGCCCACAAAAAAAATCTGCCAAAAACTGCAGGGATCACATATCACACAAAATTCATAGACTATAGCACATGCAAAAAAGAAAATTTACTATTTCTCATTCCAGGCCTCGTTTGAACTTGAAAATATCAATGTTTGCTCCTCTGGACTAAAGCACACCATAAATAAGGTTTTCACGGATGCCCAAAAATAATTCAGAAAAAATACCGCACAGATAACATGTCACCCAAAATTTATGGACTATATCACACGAGAAATGAAATAATAAGTATTTTTTGTTCTAGGATTTGTTTGAACCTGAACATTCCGACATTTTCTCCTCCAGACCAAAGCAAGCCACTATTAATTTCGTCACGGATGCCCAAAAATTTCTTTGGCCAAAAAATCTCTGTGATCACATATCATCCAAAGTACACGGACTACAGCACACAAAAAATCCAAAAAATTGATATTCCCATTTTGGGCCTTGTTTGAACTTGAAAATGCCGATGATTTCACCTCCAAACCAATACACACAATTAAATAGATCGTCATGGACTCCCACAAAAAGTTTTGTCCAAAAACCCTCATGGATCACATATCACCCGAAATCCATGGACTATAGCACATGAAAAATAAAAAAATCGGTATTCCTCGTTCCAGACCTTGTTTGAACTTGAAAATTCAAATATTTTCTCTTCGGGACCAACACACACCATTAATAAAGTCTTCACGAACTCCCACAAAAAATTTCGGCAAAAATAGCACATGAATCACATATCACCCAAAATCTATAGACTATAGCACGTGAAAAATGGAAAACTTGACATTTCCCATTCCGGGCCACGTTAGAACTTGAAAATATTGACGTTTGCCCCTCTGAAAAACCTCACGTCATTTAAAAAGTAATCAGGGACGCCTATAAAAAAATTTGCCCAAAAAACCATCGGGATCACATATAACCCAAAATACATGGACTATAGCATATGAAAAGTGGAAAATTTAGTATTTCCAATTTCGGACCTCGTTTAAACTTAAAAATGCTGATGTTTGCTCCTTCGGACCGTTGCACACCATTAATAAGGTCGTCTCAGACGCCCACAAAAAAATTTCAGCCAAAATACCACACAGATCACACATCATTCAAAATGCATGGACTATAGCACATGAAAAATAGAAAAAATGGTATTTTCCATTCGGGGCCTAGTTTGAACTTGAAAAATTCGATGTTTGCCCTTCAAACACAGGCACACTATTAGAAGGTCCTCATGGACGCCTAGAAATTTTTTTGGCCAAAAACCTGTCTGAATCCTATATCACCCAAAATTCATGAACTATAGCACAAGAAAAAGGGAAAATTAGGTATTTCCTGTTCCAGGCCTTGTTTGAACTTCAAAATGCTAAATTTTGATCATCCGAACCAACATACGCCATTAATAAAGTCGTCTAGGATTCCCACAAAATGTTTCGGCCAAAAGACCGCTTGGATCATATATTACCAAAAATTCATAGACTATAGCACACGAAAAATAAAAGAATTGGTATTTCCCTTTTGCGGACCTTGTTCAAACTTAAAAATTCCAATGTTTCCCCCTCCGGACCAACACACGCCATTAAATAGGTCATCACGGACACCAACAAAAATTTCCAGCAAAAAAACTTCCCGGATCACATATCACCAAAAATCGATGGACTATAGCACATGAAAAGTGGAAAATCAGTGATTTCCGTTTCGTGCCTCGTTTGAACTTGGATATGCCAACATTTTCCCCTACAAAAAAAATCCACACCATTAAATAAGTTGTCATGGATTCCCGTAAAAGTTTCCACAAAAAAACCACCAGGATCATAGATCACCCAAAATTCATGGACTATAGCACATGAAAAGTGAAAAAAATGGTATTTCTTGTTCCAGGCCTCGTTTGAACTTCAAATTTCCAACATATGTTCCTCCGGATTAACACATACCATTAATAAGGTCATCACGGATGCCCACAAAAAAATTTGGCAAAAAAATACCACACAGATCACATATCACCCTAAATCCAAGGACTATAGCACAAGAAAATTGAAAATCAGTTTTTCCCATATCGGGCCACGTTTGAACTTGAAAATACCGACGTTTGCCCCTCTGAACCAACATATGCTATTAAATAGGTCGTCACGGACGCCCATAAAAAATTTTGGCCAGAAAACCACCGGAATCACGTATCACCTAATGGACTATAGCACACGAAAAGTAGAAAAATCGGTATTTCTCGTTCCACGCCTCGTTTGAACTCAAAAATTCCAACATTTTTTCCTCCAGAACAACACACGCCCTTACTAAGGTCGCCACAAACGTCCACAAGAAATTTAGGACAAAATACCGTACAAATCACATATCACCCAAAATTCATAGACTATAGCACAAGAAAAATGGAAAAATTGGTATTTCCCCTTTCGAGTCTCCTTTGAACTTAAAAATGTCGATGTTTGTCCCTCTGAACCAATGCACGTCATAAATAGGTCTTCAAAGATGCCTACACAAAATTTTGGCAAAAAAGCCACCGGAATCACATTTCACCCAAATTTCATTGACTATAGCACACAAAAATGGAAAAATTTGTATTTCTCGTTCCAACCCTCATTTGAACTTGAAAATATTGTTGTTTGCCCCTTCGAACCAATGCAAGCCAATAATAAGGTGGTCACAGAGGCCCACAAAAATTATCGGCAAAAATAACGCTCGGATCACAAATCACCCACGATCCATGGACTGTAGAACACAAAAAAATGGAAAAATTATCGGGTTATTCTTAAATTGCTCATATTTGTAAAGATAAATTCTTTAGTATGGGAATGATTTTGAATATCAATTAAGGTCACTAAAAACTCCTAGCACAAAGTTGAGTTGAAAGTTTCCCTACCGATTAAGTTTTGACATAAGATTTTACTTAGGTCAACTTAAAATGACCATATCTATTAGAATATAAAGAATTACGTGGCCCATAACCTATCAAATTAAAAGTATTTGAATCCTCTTTCCAACGCCACAAATTTCGCATCAATTTAATTTTTGAGTAAAAAGTTATGACCATTTTAGTAGCTAGTGT
This sequence comes from Solanum etuberosum, assembly GCA_029582245.1. Classification (NCBI taxonomy): domain Eukaryota; kingdom Viridiplantae; phylum Streptophyta; class Magnoliopsida; order Solanales; family Solanaceae; genus Solanum; species Solanum etuberosum. The sequence continues at coordinate 29,830 of JAJONR010031801.1, forward strand.
AGAGCAGTTCCATTTTAGCCGCGAAAATTCTAAATAAGGTAATTTTCTTCTCCTTATACCACCAAGATAACCTTAAAAACGGATTTCTTAACTCCTATAAATCCCTAAACAATCCTATTTCTATCTTTTAATTTATCATTCTCTTCTCTCTCAAACCCTAAGGCAAAACCCTAAGGAAAAATCAAAGTAGAAGACTCCATTCAAGATTCTTTCAATCTTTTTCAAGATTCTTCTTCAAGGTAAGTCTTTCTCCAATAATTTCATTCTTTCCAATTCCAATTCCTCTATAAAATTATGAATAACTAATGAAAATCATAATTCTTGGTCATAGAGTTTCAAGAAACTAATTCAAGAAATCTCAAGAAAGGTTTTCTTGATTTTTCTCCTTCAAGCTAGGATTTCAAGGCTTCTAATCAAGTTCTTCTTCAAGATTCTTATGAGGAAGTGTGTCTTAGAGCTTGGGTTGTATTTTCACTCGAAAGATAGTATCATTTGCGATGTTATAAGCCAGTAGTAGAAGTTCCCAGAGTTAGAGGAAAGCATGCAGAGGTATAATAGTCTAAGAAAGAGAGAAAGTGATGAGGCAAGCTATGTTATTATAGTCATGCACCCAGTAAGTTTTTAAAGAGGAGTTTTCCATTATGGGTAGACTAAGAAGTAATAATTTTGTATAGAGTTCATGATAGGAGGTAGAGTGAGAGTTACTATTTAGGATGAGATAGAGTATATTTTAACTAGAAAGGAGGTTATGATGACGTGTTATTGTGTTGGTAACGACCAAGTGTAGGTGCGGGATAAAAAAGCAGGGGTATTCATGAGGTGATAGATCTAAGCTTGGCTTATGATTTTTGAGGGAGAGCCCATAATATTCAAAGTGTTATAGAACTAATTAGTCAATGATGTATAGTGAATGAGTAAATAGTACTTAAGTTATGAAATTGAATGTGACGATAATTCGTAAGTATGTAGACAGAGAGATAAAGATTGACCACTTGCCATGAGATTTTAGTGGGCGAGTGTTTCTTAATTTGTATCCAGTAGTTGTAAGTTAGTATAGTAAGCAAGCAATCATATTGATATTCGGGTTTAATAATAAACCTTAGCCTTGAATTTGAGATGAGAGCGGTGGTAAAAAAAGAATTGAAACATGAGGGTGATAATGTTAGTTCGAGATCTAATCTGGTAGATTTGACATAGAGTAGGTAAGAAATTAAGGTGTTACTTTTTACATGTGTGAGTGGTACAAGTATGAAATTCTAACTCTTAGATGAGAGCAATGAAGTGTGGCTAAGTCATTAGATTAAAACGATAATTAAGAGGTGTACCTGAGATCTTATGTAGTTAGACGAGGTTCCAATTAAGTTAATACTTATCTTTCATATATGCCTAGAGAGTATAATTGAGCTGTCAATGCGGAATAGGTTGAAGTAAGAATTATTTTTCCCTTATAGAGTTAGATGAAGCGGCGTTATAAGCCAATGAGAAGAGGTTAATAGAAGCATCTTAGAAAGAGGTCTTAGAAGAAGTATTAATACCTGCTTATGGAGAGTTCAGTACCCATGAGATAAGCCTTTCCCGAGTGTTAGAGTAAATGGAATGTAGACCAGTTTAGAGATGATGAGAATAGATCCATGGATTTAGAGTGTTAAATCCAAACCTCAGGGGGAGATGATAAGATGAGAAATCAAGTCAATATTGAGGATGAGATACTAATGTCTTGAAAAAGAGTTTTAGAGATATATCAATCCGGTCAGAATCTTGCATATTCCTCAAACGAAGTTATTACAACATCTTGTGGATATTTCTAATATCAGAATTGTGTCTATGACCTATGAGCATAAACTTCAAAGAGATTCACATCTATGCTCAGTTTCCAGAATGAGGGGCAAAGACTTTAGCCCATTAACCTCGAGCTTAATCTATAAAGTTGTGGAAATCAGCCTCATGATATGAACATATTCATATAAGCATTCATGTCTCATAGTATGATTCAGTTCCGTCTACGTTGGTAGGCAAGTTCAAAAGTTAGAAAGATAGTAAGAGTAACTCCTTCCCCTACCATTCTTTGTTTAACCGTCATTCGAGGACGAATGATCCCAAGGGCGAGATAATTGTAACACCTCTAAAATTTCTAAGCTAAGGCCCGAACTATTCTTTATTTGCATATAAGGTCTTATCGGGTTATTCTTAAATTTCTCATATTTGTAAAGGTAAATTCTTTAGTATGGGAATGATTTTGGATATCAATTAAGGTCACTAAAAACTCCAAGCAAAAAGTTGAGTTGAAAGTTTCCTTACCGATTAAGTTTTGAAATAAGATTTTACTTAGGTCACATTAAAACGACCATATCTCTTAGAATATAAAAATTTATTTAGACCATAACCTATCAAATTAAAGGTATTTGAATCCTCTTTCCAACGCCATAAATTTCGCATCAATCCAATTTTTGAGTAAAAAGTTCTGCCCATTTTAGTAACTGGTGTAGTGCAGTTCCATTTTAGCCGCTGGAAAATTCTAAATAATGTAATTTTCTTCTCCTTATACCACTAGGAAAACCTTAAAATGGATTTCTTAACTCCTATAAATCCCTAAACAATCTATTTCCATCTTTTAATCTGTCATTCTCTTCTCTCTCAAACCCTAAGGTAAAACACTAAGGAAAAATCAAAGTAGAAGACTCTATTCAAGATTCTTTCAATCTTTTTCAAGATTCTTCTTCAAGGTAAGTCTTTCTCTAAGAATTTCATTCTTTCCAACTCAAATTCCTCCATACAATTATGAACCACTAATAACAATCATAATTCTTGGTCGTAGAGTTTCAAGAAACTAATTCAAGAAATCTCAAGAAAGGTTTTCTTGATTTTTCTCCTTCAAGCTAGGGTTTCAAGGCTTCTAATCAAGTTTTTCTTCAAGATTCTTCAAGAACCTTGTTCTTCCAGGTATGTAAGGCTATCATAGTGTTGGACTAGTTCGTCCTCACGCCCTACATCTACTTTCAGATCAGTAAAAGAGTAATC
>JAJONR010031802.1:0-54108 GCA_029582245.1 Solanum etuberosum
AAAAAGGCCAACATGGGCCCAAATCCATTCCTCTTTCTATTTCTTTGATTTTATTTATGTATTTGTTTGATTTGTATTAACTCACTAACCTTTTATTTATTTTGTTTAATTTAATTAAATTCCCTAAAAGAAAGTCATTTCTTCTTTTACGTTCAAATCAAAATATTTATATTTTATTTATTACTTATTTTGCTTATAAATTATTTTATTAGTCGTCTTGTCAATACATGAATTAATTACTTCAAAAACCCCTTTAGGTTTATTCCTTTCAAATAAAAAATGAATTTTCTAATTTAATTACTCTTTTCCAAGTTAGTCAAATATTTTTAGTCAAGTCGTTGGTCAACCGCAAGTTAGCGGGCATTTTGAGGGCCTAACACCTTCTCAAAAATGTAAATTGAATCCCGAACCCTCTCTAAATTTCAAATGATTTTTAATCTGTTTAAATCGTTTGAAAATCTTAAGTTTTCTTGATTTCTTTCAAAAATTAAGTGGCGACTCTTTCTTTCGAAAGATCGATTTTTCTTCAAATTATAAGTTAAATCGATTTTTTTTAAAAACTAGTCGACCATTTCCTTTTTCGTATAAAACAATGTTTTCAAACATTCATCCTTACCTTGTCCCTTAGCCTTCATATCTTCAAATCATCAAAAGAACATTAGAATAGGAGAAAATTAGGTATTGAGGACACTAATTATTGAACAAAATAGGCCCCAAATGAGTGTAAATCTACCATTCCTCAACACCCCAATTTAAACTTTTGTTTGTCCTCAAGTATATCAAGAACACAATTAGTTCAATAATGGTGTCTACAATAGTTCTCAATGAGATCTAACATGAAAGTGTAATTACATGACTAATCTCAATAACATGCTACACTCCATAATGATCAAAAATCTTCAAATGATGACTAGCTGTTATCAAACAAAGCTCAAGCTCACTATACTTCTTTTCTAATGCAAGACCATGTTTCAGCAAATGCATTCAAGTGCCCTCAAATCAAAAATCATTCCATGCTCTCACAAAGAAAATCAATAAAGAAGTAAGGAATCAGTACAACTCTCACTCTCCCAAAAGAGAAATACATGCAATCTTCATCTTATAGGTTTGCTCATATTTTTCAATCATCACATAACCTAGTTCATGCAAGATATCAAGGGTCTTTTAGGCGTGTAATGGGGCTGGGGGTTAAGGTATTGCCAAGTTGGCTAAGTGACTTCACCTTTTGAAAGCATTGTTGCAATCATCTTCATCTCTTCTAAAGTTCTTTTCATTATTTTTCATTTGAGAATTGAAACTTTGAATTTTGAATCATTTTATTGGAAACCCTTTTTTATTTCACCAAATTCTCTTTTTCGTTAGAATTTTTCAAATATTGTTTATCACAATATTTTTTTATAAGGAGGGGTTCCTTCTTTTTGTAACACACTTCAAAGTTGAGTCTCATCTCATTTCTCTTTTTCTTTCTCTTGGTTTCAATTTCTCCTTCCTTTCAACATCCCCAACTAATTAGACTTTTGGCCTAAGTTGGCTATTCAAACAAACCAAGTCTTCGAAAAAAATTTGGGTGAGAAGTTAGGAACAATGTAGTTCAAGGGGTTTCAATATGGTTGTCAACAAATAGTTTAGGCTCAAATTATGCCAAAATGGTTGCACTATCACACCTCAAATCCCATTAAGACGGCAGAAACCTGATGCCCCAAAGGCCCGAGAGAACCAACATGTAACTTGTGCTTACTATGGATATAACTATGACAATCTTAAATTTGTGACAAGTTAACATAGGATGCAACGATATGAACCAACATAAGTAGACCAAAACTTATATACAAGACTTGGCCGTTGAGGCCACAACTTGTTAAGACAAAAGACGCAACTAAACTATATATATTAATCTACAAAGCCTCTAGAAGATAGAAACCCTTAGTTTAGGGCGGGACAAGGCCCCGCCTTACCCTAAACTATCATACAGTAACAAAATAGGTGCCAAAGACTCAGTAAGCCCCGAATCAACCTGGAGCTTCACCAATAGCAGCTGAGTACCTGTGCTCCTACAATAGAGGTCTACTAGCTGGATTACCTATGCCTGCAGCATGAAATGCAGCGTCCCCGTAAGGGACGTCAGTATGAAAAAATATACTGAATATGTAAGGTAATAACATATGTAAAACAAGGCTCAAATGAAATCAAGTATCCGTATATAAGTGCATAGATCAGAATAGGAGACCACCTTTGTTACTATTGTGGGAGCATGTATGTTACATTCATTTCTTTACTTTTCTGTGTGTTATGATCCTTATAAGGCATGTGATACAAATGACCAGCAGATCAGTGGTAGACGAGAATGATTCATGCTAGGCATTTTAACCCCTGGGATGTTGTCCTCCTTATTACACAAATTCGGATCGGACCATGCTAGGATTTCGCCCCCCCCTGAGCTGCCACCCTTTCTATACCCAATTGGGATCGACCCATGCTAGGCATTTTTCCCTGGGCTGCAACCCTTAATTATACAGATTGCTTCACTTAGTTTCTTTAATCTTTGAGATTGTTGTTTTTGGTGGTCATAATCATTTTTGAGATTTGGAACCACGGACCAGCAGTACAATACATGAGAATAATAACTCCAAGGCAGTAACAATGATGTAAGGAGCAACGTAACATCAATGGATTACTTATGAGCTTAAATGGCACAATTGACTTCAATTGACTAAGAGGATAACTTACCAAATACCATTTCTATATTAGCACAAATGAGGATAATTATACAAATGTAGAGTAATGAACATATAATGAAGAAATTCGACACACTAGGAACGGAAAATATTATTAACTATATTGGGGATCGTACACTTCCACCATGTTTACTTGACTAGGAATAGAGCATAGGAAACTCACTTTGTTGATATTAATCACAATTATTAGATTTCACGCCAAAGAATATTGAATCGAATAGCCTTACATACCTTGCTATATAACTTAGATATTACAAGGAATTAACCTCTTTCCTTTCAGATTATTAATCTACAATGAAATAAGTAAAACTAGTATTAGTAGCTAATCAACACATTTGGCTACTTAACCTCACAAAATGGTAGCCCAGCAGCGGGCCCATAATTTATAATATGAAGGGCATTATTCAATTACTTTCCTCGATTTACATCCACATACGAATGTAGAGTGAGTAGTAAGCCTACACAACATTTAGTTTGGTGGTGTATCACCACCCCCTCCTATATTTCCATATAAAATATTCACACCTTTCCCCAACATCAAACATGCAGTCCCTACATATACACATAAAATAGCCCAAAATATTTTTATATCATAGCAACCAAATATTGAACTCACCATCCCTTGAGTTCTTAATAACAACACACATGTAATTCTTTATCCAAACGCATGCATAAGGAGGACAAAAAAATTAGCAGTCACCTTACCTCAATTTATGCAACTTTCCCTTTTAACTTGGAATCTTCAAGAACTTCAACTTCCCTTCACAGTTAAACCAAAGAAGAAGAGAATAATATCTTAATAATTAAGGAAAGTGGGCAGTTGCTTGTGGAAACATTCTGCCTTTGTACTTAGACTTGAGCATGAATAACATGTTTTCCTAATTATCCATGGAAGAATTAAGCTAAATCCATAAGTGTTTTCTCTTACCTTGTCTTGCAAAGATGAGGGTTTCTTCAAGAACCCTACAAGAAATTTAAGGCTGTTGTTTTAATCCATAAGAGAAAAGAGAGAGAGAGAGAGAGAGAGAGAGAGAGAGCTGGAGTTGATTCTCAATTTATGTGTTTAAGAGGAGTGGAAATAGCAGCCAATATTTATTTTATATTGAGCTTTCTTGACCTTTAAGAATATCCTGCAGAACTTCCTTCTTTTTAGCTTCATTTTCAGCCACTAATTGGTCAAGTAGGTGATGCCCTGCTTATGTACATCAAGCTGCTCAAAAGGTTAAAGTAGGTGATTCACCTACTTGCCCTTTTCCTTAGTTGTGCTTCACTTACATTTGGCCTTGGCAGATTTGGCTGCTGGGTTTTAATTTCATTTTCATTTTATTTAACTTAGTTTGGGCCTCAAGTGAGTCCATTAGCATAGGCCGAAATCTGATCCATAAATCATAGCCTTTTTAACTAGATCCATATAGCTCAAGTAGGTGATGCACCTAGTAGCTTAATTAAGCCAAGCAAGCAGCTCACTATTTTATTCCATTTTCTAAATATTAATCCCTTTTGCTTTAACTTAACAGTTAACTTTCAAATTTAAGCTCAATTACCACCTTATTGTCTCAAGTTTAAAAACTTATGTCGCGCTTAACTTGGAGTACACATGCTGAAACCTGCAAGGCATTACATCACCTTCCGAGCTAGTTTAAACCAACACTAATCATATAAAAATATGGTACCTGACCTATACTATAAGGTATGTCAAGTATCACATGAATAGAACTAGAATATGCATAATACGGGATGTTACATCCTTCCCCCCTTAAAAACATTCATCCTCGAATGTTAGCATGGTTATCCAGCCCAAAAACGTTCAAGCCTAAGTTAGTACTACTATTAATCACATAATACATATAGACTTATACTTACTTGTCAACGCCTCAATTAAGCATTTTTGTAACACCCCGTACTTAAAATTGAGGATTTTGTATTAGAACGTCAAGGTACCACCCCTCAAGGACCAACCATAGGCCCTTGAGGAGGACTCCTAGAAGACTGCCTGGGCAGTAACCAACGATAGGACCCATGCCCCGTTGGTGGGTCCACGACCCATGGGTGAAGGATCCGTGGTTTGGCCAAAAGAACCAGTCACCAAACCACGATTGACTAGTAGGGACCGTGGGTCCATCCACGGCTCGTTAGCGTGGTCTCGTGGGTGATGACATGGGAGCAGTTTTGGTGGTTAAGTTTAAAGGTATTTTGGGTCTTTCCGGTTTTAATTAGGATTAAGTGATGTCATTTTAACCTAATTTAGACCACCTATATAAGGAGTTTAGACCTCTAAATCAAGTCATCCAACTCATTATTCCTAAAACCCAAATCAATTCCCAAACTACATCTTCTTCAAACATTCTCTCTCTAGAACTTGAAGAAGGAGAAGGAAGTTGGAGCTAGGTTTCAAGGAGAAAGGTTATTCACAACAAATTCATTGGGCATTGTTGATTAAGGTATGGTAGTTGTTCATCCATGGATAGCCTTCATCCATGGAGCCCCTTCAAAATTCAAATTTCAAAGATAGAAATCCCCAAATGTAAGGGTTTGATTCCAAAGTCATGGATTCCTTTCAAAATTGTTTCTAATGATTGAATTATGTTGTACTAAGCATGAATTGGTGATTTCCTATGGTTTTATGTTGAAATTTCCCCAAGAAATGATGAAATCCCTAAATTTCCTAATTATGATCTTGTGATGTGGGTGTTTGTTAATGAAGGGAGAATGTTATGAAAATTATGCATGTAGTGGCTGAGTTACTTAAGTTATGATGATATCCATGTCTAATGTAGTGGATTATAGATGTGTTGATTGAATATGAGCTTTGAACCTTGAAGGGCAACGTATGAGAATTATGAATGTTTATGAGATTTATGTATATGCTTTAAGAACACTTTGAGAGTGAAGTGTCTAAGATTATGATGTAGTTGTTGTGTTGTTGAAAGGATATTCTCATATACACACCTATGCATGAATAGGATATGATGTGAAAGGTTTTCTCATATAATGAAGATTCTAAGGTTGAAAGGCTTTCTCACCTCATTGAATCTAAGATATGTATATGTAGACATGGACGGTGAAAGGTTTTTCTCACACATGATCTAAGAGCTATCCTATGATTATGTTGGATTGAGTATCAAGACATTCTTACATGAATATGAACTAAGTCAAGACTTAATATGTACTCCGTGGGAATTAATGCTTAGCACCAAGTGGATATTGTATATGAGATGAAAGCTTTTACGCTAGTGGAGTCCGACTTCCAAATGGGATCCTTTTACGCTAGTTGAGTCCGGGTTCCCAAAGTATGTCTCATGAGATAGAAACCTTTTACGCTAGTTGAGTCAGGGTTTCTAGTAGCAATCTCCTTATCCCATAAACTATGTTCCCCCATAGGTTTTTAGCTAGTGGATCCACCTAAGCTAAAAGTATAGTTCTATCTTAGGATTGTAGGACATCCCTTTTCGGTGTGGATAACACCGGGGGATCATGTATAGCTCACATGGTCTCATGTCGGTTAAGGCTTATTCCCACAACAACAATAAGAACAAGAATTTGAATTATGAACTATGGTTCCTCAATAAGCTTTGCATATGAGTTGTCAAAGGCTTTTATGACAATGGTGATTATGTTGACTATCTTTTTATGACTTATGCTCTCTAAACTCTCTAATCATGTTTAAATTGATAAATTACATACTTTCAAATGAAATTTCCCTTTTAGCATGTTTCAATGTTTTATGCATGGCTATCATACTTATTGCATTTTTGTACTAACGCCTACTTTTCCTACATTTTCCCCAAGTGTAGGGTCCGGTTCTCGAGGTGATCATTCTAGTGGCTAAAGCTTGGACTTGTTTATCTTCCTAGCTTGTTGGTGAGTCCTCATGGTTCGAGGATGGCTATTTCTCATGTTGTAGTTTTGTTTCATGTATTTCCCTTTTTGGACATATTGTAAGGGCTAGGCCCTATTTCATTCTTATATTGTAATAGATGACTATGTTGAGACTTAGTGTCTAGACTTCTGCTTTTCTTTTATGAAAATTTTAGACTTGAAATGCATTTTTACTCTTATTCTTCTATTGCTAATGTTATGATATGCTAGGTGGCTTGTATGCAGTCCTTCGGGGTTTTATACGCCATGTTACATCTAGGGGGTACCCCTGGGTCGTGAAAAACTTGGTAATCAGAGCACAAGGTTTAGAATGATTCTAGTATTCTGTCTCATAAGACACGTCTAGTAGAGTCTTTTTCATTAGTGTGAAGCGCGCCACATTTATGAATAAGAAGCTACAAGATGTTTAGGAAATTCCACTTCTTTCATTACTCGTAAGTCGTGCGATAGAGTTTAACTTTATAAGATATTTCTTCTAATCCTTACTTGATGGTCTACAGGATATGACTACTCGAAGGGCTTTCTCCAAAAGGAATGAGGAAGACAATGTGAATCAAGCTCCTCAAGCTTCGGTTGATCCTTTGGTCGAGAATGTCACTCATGTGGAGTTTAGGGACACTTTACAAGTTTTGGCTTAAGCCAATAAAGAGGTGATTTCTCCCGTGAGCCCTAATGTGAATTCCACGACTTCAAGAATGAGGGACTTTTCTAGGATGAACCCTCCGGAATATTATAGCTCCAAAATAGGGGAGGATTCTAAAGGGTTTATCGATGAGGTTTATAAGGTACTTGCTATCATGGGGGTGACTTTAGTAGAAAAGGCGGAGTTAGACGCTTACCAATTGAAAGATGTTGCTCAAGTGTGGTATGATCAATGGAAGAAAGGGAGGTCAGTAGGAGCGGGTCCCGTAGAGTTGGAAGTGTTCAAATTGGCATTTCTTGATAGGTTCTTTCCCCTAGAGTTGAGGGAGGCAAAGATGCAAGAGTTCATTAACCTTCATCAAGGAGGTATGAGTGTGAAGGAGTATGCCCTAAAGTTCACCCAACTATCCAAGTATGCTCCTACAATAGTGGCGGATTCCAGGGCTAAAATGAGTAAGTTTGTGATGGGAGTGTCCGACATGGTAGTCAAAAAATGCCGAACGGTAATTCTTGTGCAAGATATGGATATTTCACGTCTCATGGTGTATGCCCAACAAATGGAGGAGGAAAAACATAAAGAAAAGGATAGGGAGGTGAAAAGAGCTAGGACCGGTGATGGGAACTTCTCCAATACTAGGTCTGATGGACACGGTCGACCAAGGTTTAGACAAAGGTTCTCCAACCAAGGTTTTCTAGTGCCCCTAAAAGGGTCAACAAGGATAGAGTGTCCCACCCTAAACCTCAAGGAGGTAATGGTAGTGGTTCTTATGTGGCTAGGTCTACTTGTGTGAAATGTGGATGAAAGCATGATGGTAAGTGCCTAGTCAGCACAGATGGTTGCTTTAATTGTTGAAAGAGTGGTAACAAGTTGAGAGATTGTCCAATGCTTAAGGCTCAAGGAAGAGAGAGCAAGCAAGCTCCTCCTAGCGGTTCAAACTCCAATGCTCCCAAACAAAACCGCTTCTATGCTCTTCAAAGCCGAAGTGAACAAGAGAATTCTCTGGACATGGTCACTGCTATATTAAAAGTTTTCTATATAGATGTGTATGTTTTGTTAAACGCCGGACCTACTTTGTCTTTTGTGACGCCATATGTGGCAATGAGATTTGATATGCTCCCCGATGTGTTGTTAGAACCTTTTTTTTCTATCTCTACTCCTGTTGGTGATTCTGTTGTGGCAAAGAGGGTTTATAGAAGATGCCATGTTTCCCTATCCCATGGAGTTACTCTTGTTGATTTGGTAGAGCTTGACATAATAGATTTTAATTTTATACTTGGTATGGATTGGTTGCACTCTTGTTATGCGTCGATTGATTGTAGAACTCGGGTAGTCAAGTATCAGTTCCTGAATGAGCCTATCCTTGAGTGGAAGGGGGGAAATTCTATACCTAAGGGTCAGTTTGTCTCATGTTTTAAGGCTATAAAAATGATCTCCAAGGGTTGTATTTACCATATTGTTAGGGTGAGGGATGTAGATTCTGAAACCCCTTCTCTTGAGTCGGTCCCCGTTGTGAATGAGTTTCCGAAAGTATTTCCAGATGATCTACCCGGTATTCCTCCCGAACGGGAAATAGACTTCGGTATTGAACTTCTCCCAGATAGGTAACCTATCTCAATTCTTCCTTATAGAATGGCCCCGGTTAAGTTAAAAGAGTTAAAAGAAAAGTTAAAAGATTTATTGGATAAGGGTATCATCCGGCCGAGTATCTCACCATGGGGTGCTCCCGTATTGTTTGTTAGAAAGAAAGATGGGTCTCTTTGTATGGGAATCGATTATCGCCAGTTGAACAAAGTGACCATTAAGAACAAGTATCCTCTTCCAAGGATAGATGATTTGTTTGATCAATTGCAAGGGGCAAGTTATTTCTCAAAAATTGATCTTCGTTCGGGTTATCACCAATTGAGGGTGCGAGGGGTTGACGTTCCGAAGATGGCTTTCCAGACTCGGTATGGTCATTATGAATTCCTAGTGTTGTCGTTTGGTCTAACTAATGCTCCGGCGGCGTTCATGGATTGATGAATAGAGTATTCTGGCAATATCTTGACATGTTTGTGATAGTGTTTATCGATGATATTTTTATATATTCAAGAAGTGAGAAAGAGCATATTGATCACTTAAGGATCGTATTGCAAATCCTCATGGCTCAACAACTTTATGCAAAGTTTAGAAAATGTGAATTTTTGTTGAGGTCTGTGGCTTTCTTAGGCCATATTATTTCAAGCAAGGGTATTAAAGTGGATCCAATTAAGACGGATGTGGTCAAGAGTTGGCCTAGACCTCTATCACCGACAGAGATTAGAAGCTTCTTGGGTTTGGCCAGTTACTATAGAGGGTTTGTTGAGGGATTTTCTTCCATTGCTTCTCCTTTGACTGCTTTTACTCAAAAGAAGGCTATGTTTGTGTGGTCGGAAGCTTGTGAGAAAAGTTTCCAAGATTTGAAAGATAGACTTACTTCTGCTCCGGTGTTGACTTTACCGGAAGGTACGGATGGTTTTGTGGTGTATTGTGACGCCTCTAGAGTTGGGTTGGGATGTGTACTTATGCAAAATTGTAAGGTGATTGCCTATGCTTCAAGGAAACTTAAAGTCCATGAGAAGAATTATCCTGCCCATGACCTTGAGTTAGCGGCGGTTGTGTTTGCCTTAAAGATATAGAGGCATTATCTATATGGAGTTCATGTTGATGTGTTTACTAATCACAAGAGTTTACAATATGTGTTTAGTCAAAAGGATTTAAATATTCGCCAAAGGAGGTGGCTTGAACTATTGAAGGATTATGACATGTATGTTCTTTATCACCCCGGCAAGGCAAATGTGGTAGAGGACGCTCTTAGTAGGTTGTCTATGGGGAGTGTGGCTCATGTAGATGATGATAAGAAAGAGTTGGTTCGGGATGTTCAAAGGTTGGCCCGGTTAGGTGTTTTATTAGTGGATTCCACCAAGGGTGGTGTCATGGTTCCCAATGGGTCCGAATCATTTTTTGTGGCAGATGTGATATCTAAGCAAGGCCTTGATACTATTTTGGTTGAATTGAAGGAGGTGGTACTTATGAAATCCATCGAGGCTTTTTCCCAAGCGGGAGATGGTGTACTTAGATACCAAGGACGTTTATGTGATCCTAATGTTGATGACTTGAGATAGCTAATCTTGTCGGAAGCTCATAGTTCTCGGTATTCTATTCACCCGGGAGCCACCAAGATGTACCGTGACTTGCGGGAGGTCTATTGGTGGAATGGGATGAAGAAATATATTGTGGAGTTTGTGGCTAAATATCCTAATTTTCAACAAGTTAAGCTCGAACATCAAAGGCTGGGAGGCTTATTCAAAGATATAGGTATCCCCACTTTGAAGTGGGAAGAGATAAATATGGACTTTATTGTGGGTTTTCCCCGCACCCGGAGACAACATGACATTATTTCTGTTATTGTAGATCGGATGACAAAATCGGCTCACTTTATTCCCGTCAAGGTTTCCTATTCGGCTGAGGACTATGTGAAGTTATACATAAGAGAAATGGTGAAGTTACATGGAGTGCCTTTATCCATTATTTTCGATCGTGGCCCTCAATTCACTTCTCACTTTTGGAGGTCTTTTCAAAAGGTCCTAGGCACCATGGTTAAGCTTAGCTTGGCTTTTCATCCCCAAACTGATGGGAAAGAGGAGTGCACCATCCAAACTTTGGAAGATATGTTAAGGGCTTGTGTTATTGACTTTAAAGGTAATTGGGATGACCATTCTCCATCGGTAGAGTTTGCCTACAATAATATCTATCACTCAAGAATTGGTATGGCTCCATTTGAGGCTTTGTATAGTAGGAGGTGTAGATTTCCTATAGGTTTGTTCGAGGTAGGTGAAATATCTTTGATAGGTCCTGAATTAGTTTTAGAGGCCATTGAAAAAGTCAAACTCATTAGAGAGAGATTCAGAATGGCTAAAAGCCGGCAAAAGTCTTATGCCGATGTGAGGAGGAGGGATCTAGAATTTGAGGTTAACGATTGGGTCTATTTGAAAATCTCACCCATAAAGGGTGTGATGAGATTCGGTAAGAAGGGGAAACTTAGTCCCCGGTATATGGGCCCTTACCAAATTTTGAGGCATATTGATAAAGTTGCCTATGAGTTAGATTTGCCAAGTGAGTTGGCTTTGGTGCATCCGGTGTTTCATGTTTCTATCCTCAAGAACTGTGTTGGAGATCCGGCATCCATTATTTCCTTAGAAGGGTTGGGGGTTGATGAAAGACTTTCATATGAGGAAGTTCCGGTAGAGATTCTAGAACGGCAAGTTAAGAGGTTGAGAAATAAGGAAATAGCTTCCGTGAAGGTTTTGTGGAGGAATCATCTTGTTGAGGGTGCTACTTGGGAGGCCGAGGCCGATATGAATTCCCGCTATCCTCATCTTTTTCCTTCTAATCCTACCCTAGCTTGAGGTAAGTAGTTCCAATTAAGTTTTACTTGTTTTGGGAGTCATGTGTGTTATTTGAGCTTTCCATGATTTCCCTATGTTATGCATGTTCTTGAGAAATTTCTGTTTAATAAGAAAATGAGTTTTTTGTGATTTATTTATCTCATATTGTTGTGCATTGAGTAAGAGTTGCCTAAATACTTCATGAGATAAATTGTTGAACATGCTTTAGTTGTGCTTTTTGAAAGTATATTACATAAGGGCTATATGAGATTGTGTTGAGCATGCTTTTAGTTTGGAGAAGTTAGTTCCTCCTATGAATATGAGAAATGTTGAGTTTTCATGCAACACCGGATGAACTGATGAAAGCTCTTGTGGTAGCTCTTAGTTTAGCATGCTTTTCCGACATGTTGTAAGGGCTAGGCCCTATTTCATTCTAATATTGTAATAGATGGCTATGTTGAGACTTAGTGTCTAGACTTCCGCTTTTCTTTTATGAAAATTTTAGACTTGAAATGCATTTTTACTCTTATTGTTCTATTGCTTATGTTATGATATGCTAGGTGGCTTGTATGGAGTCCTTCGGGGTTCTATATTCCATGTTACATCTAGGGGGTACCACTGGGTCATGACAATTTTCATCTTTCTCATCGATCTGAAAGAGATGAGGATACTTCAATTTCATTGCTTCTTCCGCTTCCCATGTAACTTCTTCTATTTGTTGGTTTCTCCATATTACTTTTATAGAAGGTACCTCTTTATTTCTTAACCTCTTAACTTGTCGATCCAGAATAGAAATGGGTACTTCTTCATAAGTGAGAACTCTCGTAACTTGTACATCTTCAGTAGGAGTAATACGAGATGGGTCACCTATACAATTCCGAAGCATTGAGACGTGAAACACCGGATGAACTAATGAAAGTTCTTGTGGTAGCTCTAACTCATAGGCTACTTGGCCAACTCCTCGATTAATCTTATATAGCCCTATATAGCGGGGACTCAACTTTCCCATTTTACCAGACCTCATTACTCCTTTCATTGGAGACACCTTCAAGAACACCCAATCCCCTATGGAAAACTCTAGTCCTCTTCTGCTAACATCTGCATATGATTTGTGTCGACTTTGAGCCATTGATGTATCACCTTAAATTTTTCCATAGCTTGATGAACAAGATCTTGCCCAAATAATGCAGTTTCACCCACTTCAAACCAGCCGATTTGTAACACCCTGTATCCTAGAAAGGCCAGAATGCAGAATTCTAGAAGTTGCAGGTGCCACAAACGGTGTCACCTACGGACCGTAGGTGGTGGCCCGTGGTCGGCCACCTGCAGCCCATCCCCAGAAATCCCAGAAAATTTGGCTAAGGGTAGACCCACGAAAGCACCTACGGTCCGTGGTCCAGGGTCCTAGGTCAGACTCCCAAATTTCAACTCCCAGTAACGATCGACGGTTGACCAGAATGGACCGTCGGTCCCGCCACGGTCCATCGGTCTGGTCCACCAGTGACCCCGACATATTTTATGTCAAGGGTCATTTGGTCTTTTCCCTATGTGTTGGACTCCTAAACTACGTCATTTAACCCCTAAACTACATGGTTTTGGTCAGTTTTAGCCTAGTAAACTCATTAGAACCTAGCCTGATCAAATATTCATCAAAATCAAGCGAAACTTAGAGCAAAAATCAGAGAGAAAGACAAGTAGCCCTAGTCCAAAAACGAAGCAAGGTTTCTTCCATTCCAACCCAGAAATCAAAATATTTCTCCATGGAGTTCTCACCAAGTATGTCGGATTTCACTAGCGGATTCCTTTCGCCCATTAGGTCCCTAGAATTCAGTCATATTCTTGATTCCCTTGATATTATCTAGACCTAGGGTTTCTTGAATGTTAGAAATTGTTGGGTTTTAGCTGCTAGAATGATCAAAATCAGATTATCATGTTATTGCTTCAGTTCTTGCATGAAATTCAGAACCCTAGTTGCGAAGATTCGTTTAGTTCATGAATTACACATGCTGGGTCAGTTTATTCAGTTATACAGGCTCCAATTACAAATGTTTCATTATCAGTACATTAATGTTGCATTTTCAGTTAGCATGTCAGTACTTTGAGCTATCCAATATTACAAAAAATTAGGCATAATGTGTTATTTACATAATCAGTTGGGAGTAGACTTAATACTGAGTTGGACTAGGGTTCAGTGTACCCTCATAGTCCCAGAACTACGTGCCCCTGTAGGTTTATAAGTCCTCTCAGTGGGCATTACAATTTAGTGATCACGCCAGTCAGGCCTCTATACCTCTGGCAGGGTATATTGGGTCCTCTCGATGGGGCTTATACATCAGACTCCACATTTAGCTCATGTGGTCTTATGTTGGTTATTAGTAGCTCCCACAGTCAGATTCTAGTGTAGTGACCAGGTTATCATATACAGTTCAGTATTCAGTTTTAGCATGTTATAAACTTGGTCATTGCATTATGTTAGTTCATGTTCAGTATTTCTAGTATAGTATCATGCTTATCTTACATAATTGCTCAGTTATATGCTTGTTCAGTTATGTATATTGTTCAGCTTTATTCTATCCTGCATGCTCAGTACCTTTCAAGTACTGATGCATACTCTGTGCTACATCTTCTCGTGATGTAGGTTCAGGTCCTCAACTGTCAGATGGCGCATAGATCAATTCCCGATCTCCAATTCAGCAGTATCAATGGTGAGTCTTCCTTCTTCGAGGATGATTGACATGATTATCCTTCTACTTTCAGTCTTTAGATTCAGTTTTTGCTAGATTTAGCTGGGGCATGTCCCAGCATTTCAAGTCAGTTAGAGGCTTTATTTCAGACATAGTTAGATTCAGTTTTAGCTGGGAATTTGATATTTCATTGGTCGTTAAACTCTCTGATTATATATTCGGACTTAGAATGGGTATCCCCCATCACTTTCAGTTTATCTCATGTTTAAGCTTCGTCACAGAATGATCTCATTTCAGTTATCATAGTATTCTTATGTTATGCCAGCAGGGTTAGCTTGGGGTTACTCATGATCCTAGGTCCCATGTCCGCGTCCAGGGGGTAGCCTCGAGGCGTGACAAACTTGGTATCAGAGCATTAGGTTCAAGTGTCGTAGGATGTCTGAAAAGCCACACTTAGTAGAGTCCTTTTCATGAGTGTGAAATGCATGACATCTAATGAGAGGGAAGCTACGAAGTATTTTAGGAAAACCTCACTTTCTTGATATTCTTATCGTGCGTTGATATGAACTCCCTCTAACTCGTCATTATGCGTTTCAGATCATGCCTCCCTGTAGAGCTTACGGAAGGAATGCGATTACACAAAATGCTAACGCAGCTCCTCCAGTCCCAAACCAGAAAGTTTCGAATGCAGAGTTTTTGAAAGCCATTCAACTTTTTTCTCAGAGTGTGACTAACCAGAACAACGAGCAGGCTCTAGTGCCCGCAAATACTAGTGGTGGATCAGTGTCAGCCAGGGTTCGTGATTTTGTTAGGATGAATCCGTCTGAGTTCTTAGGATCGCAGATTGGTGAGGATCTCCAAAACTTCATAGATGAGGTCAAGAAAATATTTGGAGTGATGCAAGTGACAGGTAATGATAGGGTAGAGTTGGCATCCTATCAGCTTAAGGATGTAACTCATATCTGGTATACTCAATGGAAAGAGAACAGTGGTACAGATACAACTCCTATCACTTGGGAATGCTTTAGTGAGACTTTTCTGGACAGGTTCTTCCCAAGAGAGTTGAGGGAGGCAAGAGCTTAGGAGTTCATGAATTTGAGGCAAGGTAACATGTTAGTCCAAGAGTATGGACTCAAGTTCACCCAACTCTCCAGGTATGCTCCTCATATGGTTGCCGATTCCAGGGCTCAAATGAACAAGTTTCTATATGGGGTATCTGACTTAGTGAAAACAGAGTGTAGAAATGCTATGTTGTTGGAAAATATGAACATATCTAGGCTCATGACCCATGCTCTGCAGGTTGAGGGAGATAAGCTTAGGGAATAGTCTAAGGATAATAAGAAGGCTAGAACAGGGAACTATGAGTATTCTCAACAGAAATTGGGTGGTGGAAATCGCTCGCAGTTTCAGAAAAATTCTTCAGCTCCAGCACCTTCATCCGCTAGTGTTCCATCCTCCAAGTTCCGACAAGATCATAAAGGTAGGGCATCACGCTCTAAGTCTCAGGGAGTATTTCATGCACCAGAACCTACCCAACTTGTCCAAAGTGTGATAAGAATCATCTGAGCGAGTGTTTTGCAGGAAAGGAAGGATGCTTTGGGTGTGGTCAGTATGGTCATAGGTTGAGAGATTGTCCTTATGCTAAACAGGGTCAAGGAGGCAATAATGGTAGAGCTCAGTCCACAACTTCAGCAGCACCAGCATTCACCCGACTCAGCAGGGTAACTCATCTGGTACAGGTGGTGGTTAGCGCCAAAACATGTTATATGCTCTTCAGGCTCTCCAGGATCAGGAAGATTCTCCTGATGTGGTTACTGGTACGTTACGAGTGTTTAACTTAGATGTTTATGCCTTGTTAGATCCAGGGGCTACTCTTTCCTTTGTAACTCCTTATATAGCAGTCAAATTTGATGTTAGTCCAGAAACTCTCTCAGAACCCTTCTCAGTCTCTACCCCAGTCGGTGACCCAGTTATAGCTAGACGGGTATAAAGAAATTTCCCTGTCACAGTCTCTTAGAAAGTCACCTCAGCAAGTATTGTAGAGTGAGAAATGGTAGACTTTGATATCCTTTTAGGCATGGATTGTTTACATTCCTGTGATGCCTCGGTCGATTGTAGAACTAGGATCATTTGTTTTCAGTTTCCAGACGAACCAATCTTAGAATGAAAGGGTAGTAGCTTAGCGCCTATGGGTCGATTAATTTCTTACCTTAAGGCTAGAAATATGATTTCCAAGGGGTATATCTATCATCTAGTCGAGGTTAAGGATTCAACCTCCGAAACCCCTACTCTTGTGTCAGTTCCTGTAGTAAATGAGTTCCCACAAGTGTTTCCAGAAGATCTTCCTAGAGTTCTTCCCGAAAGGGAAATCGACTTTGGAATTGATCTCCTTCCAGATACCCAGCCTATTTCTATTCCTCCTTACAGAATGGCTCCAGCTGAGCTTAAGGAATTGAAAGAGCAGTTGAAAGACCTTCTAGATAAGGGCTTCATTAGACCCAATATTTCCCCATGGGGTGCACCAGTGTTGTTCGTGAAAAAGAAAGATGGTTCTCTCAGAATGTGCATTGACTATCGGCAGTTGAACAAAGACACAATCAAGAATAAGTACCCTATTCCCAGGATTGATGACTTGTTTGACCAACTTCATGGTGCTAGTCATTTTTCGAAGATAGACCTCAGATTCGGTTATCATCAGCTTAGAGTCAGAGCTAGTGACATTCCGAAAACAGCCTTCAGAACTCAATATGGTAATTTTGAATTTGTAGTTATATCATTTGGACTAACCAATGCTCCTGCAACTTTCATGGATTCGATGAACAGGGTGTTCAAGTAGTATTTGGACTTGTTCGTTATCGTCTTTATTGATGATATCCTCATTTACTCTAGGAATGAGGAAGAACATGCAACTCATTTGAGGGTTGTCCTGCAAACTCTCAAGGATCGCCAATTATGCGCTAAGTTTAGGAAATGTGTGTTTTGGTTGAAATCTGTTGCTTTCCTTAGGCATATAGTATCTAGCAAAGGGATCCGAGTGGATTCTCAAAAAATAAAAGTGGTGAAACAATGGCCCAAACCTAACTCTCCTACATATATCAGAAGTTTCTTGGGTTTAGCAGGTTATTACAGAAGGTTCGTGGAAGGATTTTCATCCATAGCCTTTCCATTGACCAAGTTGACTCAGAAAAAGGTTAAGTTACGGTGGTCAGATGATTGTGAGAAAAGCTTTGCAGAACTGAAAACTAGGTTGAATACAACTCTTGTTTTGACTCTATCGGAGGGTTCAGACGGTTATGTTATCTATTGTGATGCGTCCAGAGTCGTCCTAGGTTGTGTGCTGATGCAGTGAGGTAAGGTTATAGTTTATGCTTCTAGACAGCTTAAGGTACATGAGAAAAATTATCCGACTCATGAACTCAAGCTTGCAGCGGTACTGTTTGCACTAAAGATTTGGAGACATTACTTGTATGGTGTTCACGTAGATGTGTTCACAGACCATAAAAGCCTTCAGTATGTGTTCACCCAGAAAGAGTTGAATCTTCACCAGAGGAGATGGCTTGAGTTCCTCAAGGATTATGATATGAGTGTGTATTACCATCCTGGTAAGGCCAATGTAGTAGCAGATGCTATTAGCAGACTATCTATGGGTGGTGGAGCACATGTTGAGGAAGAAAGAAAAGAATTAGCAAAGGATGTTCACAGGCTTGCTCGCAAGGGAGTTCGCCTTATGAGTATATCAGATGGTGGTGTAATAGTTCAGAATGGGTCAAAATCTTCATTCGTAGCGGAGGTTAAGGAAAAGCAAGACAGTGATCTGATATTGCTTCAACTAAAGGGTGCATTTCATCAGCAGAGAGGGGAGGTTTTCTCCTAAAGGGGAGATGGTGTGCTTCGCTATTAGGGTCGATTATGTGTTACAAAGGTGTGTGAGTTGAGACAGCAGATTCTTGCAGAAGCCCATAATTCCAGGTATTCTATTCATCCAGGCGCCACTAAGATCTACCGCGATCTATGGGAAGTATTTTGGTGGAATGATATGAAAACGGATATAGCGGATTTTGTGGTTAAGTGCCCTAATTGTCAGCAAGTGAAGGTAGAACCTCACAAACCAGGGGGTATGACTCAAGAGATCAACATTCGTACTTAGAAGTGGGAAGTGATGACTATGGACTTCATTACAGGTTTACCTCGTACTCGCAGACAACATGACTCCATTTGGGTGATAGTTGATAGAGTCACAAAGTCTACGCGCTTTTTGGCTGTTAAGACTACAGACTCGGCGGAGGTCTATGCCAAGCTTTACATTAATAAGATAGTCAGGTTGCATGGGGTTCCGTTGTCTATCATCTCAGATAGAGGTCCTCAGTTTACCTCTCATTTCTAGAAGTCATTTCAGAAAGGTCTTGGTACTCAGGTTTATCTTAGCACAACATTTCATCCACAGATGGATGGTCAGGTAGAGCGTACCATTCAGACCTTAGAGGACTTGTTGAGAGCTTGTGTAATCGACTTCAAGGGTAGTTGGGATGATCACCTCCTCTTATAGAGTTCGCCTACAATAATAGCTACCATTCCAGCATTCAGATGGCCCCTTATGAGGCACTGTATGGGCGTAGATGCAGATCTCCGGTTGGTTGGTTTGAAGTATGTGAAGCAGCCTTGATAGGGCCAGATTCAGTTCATGATGCAATGGAGAAAGTGAAACTCATCAGAGATAGACTTAAGACAGCCCAGAATCGCCAGAAGTCCTATGCAGATGTAAGGAGAAGGGAATTAGAGTTCCAAGTTGATGATTGGGTTTTCCTGAAAGTGTCACGTATGAAGGGGTTGATGAGATTTGGCAAGAAAGGGAAGCTCAGTCCTATATATGTAGGCCCTTACAAGATTTTGAAAAGAGTTGGTAAAGTGTCTTATGAGTTAGAGTTGCAAACAGAACTAGCAGCAGTGCATCCGGTTTTTCACATTTCGTTGTTGAAGAAGTGTGTGGGTCATCCAGTATCTATTGTACCTTTAGAAAGTGTGGCTGTGGAGGATAGTCTCACTTATGAAGAGGTACCAGTTGAGATTCTTGATCTTCACGTTCGATGGTTGAGAAACAAAGAAGTCACTTCAGTTAAGGTTTTTGGAGGAGTCAGTCCGTAGAGGGGGCTACTTGGTAAGCAGAAGCAGCCATGAAGGCCAAGTATCCTAATCTCTTTCCTTCCGATTCCACTCCAGCTTGAGGTGATAGTTCCTCTCCAGTCTTTCAGTTACCCATGCGCATGTTCAATCTTAGTATCACGTTCCTTCAGTTTATACTTGGATTTTCAGCGTATTTGCATGTTTTTGGAACTCAGTTCAGTCAGAAATAAGTTTCTAGAAATTAGGGGTAGGGTTTGCAGCTCTTTCCCTCCATCTTCATCTAGTTTAGTCTTCATTAGAGGATGAATGTTTCCAAGGGGGAGATAATGTAACACCCTGTATCCTAGACAGGCGAGAATGCAGAATTGCAGAAGTTGCAGGTGCCACCAACGGTGGCATCTACGGACCATAGGTGGTGGCCTGTGGCTGGCGACCTGCAGCCCATCCCAAGAAAGCCCAGAAAATTTGGCTAAGGGTAGACCCATGCCAGCACCTACAGATCGTAGGTCAGACCACGGTCTGTGGTCCAGGGTCGTAGGTCAGACCCCCAAATTTCAACTTCCAATACCGATCGATGGTTGACCAGAACGGACCATCGGTCCATCCACGGTCGATCGGTCTGGTCCGTCGGTGACCCCGATAGATTTTAAGTCAGGGGTCGTTTGGTCTTTTCTCTATGTGTTAGACCCCTAAAATATGCCGTTTAACCCCTAAACTACGTGGTTTTGGTTAGTTTTATCCTAGTAAACTAATTAGCACCTAGCCTAATAAATTATTCATCAAAATCAAAGGAAACTTAGAGCAAAAATTAGAGAGAAAGTCAAGCAGCCCTAGTCCTAGAACGCAGCAAGGTTTCATCCATTCCATCCCCGAAATCAAAAGATTTCTCCGTGGAATTCGTCACCAGGTATGTGGGATTTAACTAGTGGGTTCCTTTCGCCCATTATCTCCCTAGAATTCAGTCAGATTCTTAATTCCCTTAATATTATCTAGACGTAGGTTTCTTTAATGTTAGAAATTGTTGGGTTTTAGCTGCTAAAATGATCCAAATCAGAATATCATGTTGTTTCTTCAATTCTTTCATGAAATTCAGAACCCTAGTTGTGTAGATTCATTTAGTTCATGAATTACACATGCTAGGTCAGTTTATTCAGTTATACATGCTCCAATTACGAATGTTTCATTATCAGTACATTAATGTTGCATTTTCAGTTTGCATGTCAGTACTTTGAGTTATCCAGTATTACAAAAATTCAGGCATAATATGTTATTTACATAATCAGTTGGGAGTAGACTTAATACCGAGTTGGACTAAGGTTCAGCGTACCCTCATAGTCTGAGAACTACGTGCCCTCGTAGGTTTATAAGTCCCCTCTGTGGGCATTACATTTTAGTAATCACGCCAGTAATGCCTCTATACCTCTTGCAGGGTATATTGTGTCCTCTCGACGGGGCGTATACATTTGATTCCACATTTAGTTCATGTGGTTTTATGTCGGTTATTAGTAGCTCCCACAGTCAGATTCTAGTGTAGTGACCAGGTTATCAGATACAGTTCAGTATTCAGTTTCAGCATGTTATAAACTTTGTTATTGCATTCAGTTAGTTCATGTTCAGTATTTCCAGTATAGTATTATGCTTATCTTACATCATTGCTCAGTTATATGCTTGTTCAGTTATGTATATTGTTCAGCTTTATTCTATCCTCCATGCTCAGTACCTTTCAAGTACTGACGCATACTATGCGCTACATCTTCTCGTGATGTAGGTTCAGGTCCTCAACAGTCCGATCACGCATAGATTTGTTCCCGATCTCAAGTTCATTAGTATCAGTGGTGAGTCCTGATTCTTCGAGGATGATTGACATGATTATCTTTCTACTTTCAGTCTTTAGTTTCAGTTTTTGCTAGATTTATCTCGGGCATGTCCCAGCATTTCCAGTCAGTTAAAGGCTCTATTTCAGACATAGTTAGATTCAATTTTAGGTTGGAGTTTGATATTTCATTTGTCATTAAACTGTAAGATTATATATTCAGACTTAGGATGGGTATCCCCATCACTTTGAGTTTATCTCATGTTTAAGCTTCCACATAGAATGATCTCCTTTCAGTTATCATAGTATGCTTATGTTATGCAAGTAGGGTTAGCTTGGGGTCACTCGTGATCCTAGGTCCCGTGTCCGCATCCAGGTGGTAGCCTCAGGGTGTGGCACGATTGGTGATCTATATTTTCTACCATATAAAGCTTCATAAGGTGCAATTTTAATACTTGAATGGTAGTTATTGTTGTATGCAAACTCGATCAGCGGCAAATGATCATCCCAAATACCTTTGAAGTCTATTAAACAAGCTCGCAGCATATCCTCAAGTGTTTGAATTGTACGTTATGCCTGACCATCTATTTGAGGGTAAAAGGTTGTACTTAAATTCACTTGTGTTCCAAACTCTTCTGAAATGACTTCCAAAAATTTGCAGTGAATTGAGCTCCACTATCAGATATAATAGAGATTGGCACTCCATGTAGCCGAACTATCTCTTTAATATATAACCTTGCATACTCTACAACTGTATAAGTAGTCTTCACCAGCAAGAAGTGTGCTGATTTGGTGAGTCTGTCAAGTATTACCCATATGGAATCAAACTTCCGAAATGAGCGAGGCGAACCAGTGACAAAATCCATGTTGATCATGTCCCACATCCAAATTGGAAGTTCTATACGCTGTATATAACCTCCGGGCTTTTGGTGCTCTACTTTTACTTGTTGACGATTTGGACATTGAGCCACAAATTCTGCAATGTTCTTCTTCATGTCACCCCACCAATACATTTCTTTCAAGTCATGATACATTTTAGTTTACCTCGGATGAACAAAATATCTTGAATGATGTGCTTCCATCATAATACTCTTTCATAGTTCATCAACATTAGGTACACACACAATCTGTTTTGACATCGAAGTACTCCCTCTTGCGTAAGCTCAAATGCCTTTATCATACCATGTTGTACATTCTCCTTAAGCTGTAATAGAATAAGATCAGTGTACTGCTTCTCTTTCACTTCCACTACTAATGAGGATTCTGCTACATTTTACACAATAACCCCTTCGTCTGGAGATTCAAGAAAGCAAACCCCAAAGCTAGCTAGTTGGCATAGATCCTTAGTTATTCCTTGTCTTTCCACAGACTGCCCATAAGTGCTTGACCTTATTCTATGACTTAAAGCATCAACTACTACATTTGTTTTCCCCAGATGATACAAGATATCAAGGTCATAATCGTTTAATAGCTCCAACCATCTTCGTTGCCTCAGATTTAGGTCCTTTTGCTTAAAAATATATTGCAAACTCGTGTGATCAGTGTTTATGTCAACATGAACTCCATACAAGTAGTGGCGCCATATTTTCAAAGCAAACACAACTGCTGCTAGCTCTAGATCATGGGTTGGATAACTTTTCTCATGTGGCCGCACCTGCCTTGAGGCATAAGCTATTACTTTATTGTGCTGCATCAATACACATCCTAAGCTCACTCCCAAAGCATCACAATACATTGCATACCCTTCCGTGCCTTCTGGAAGTACCAAAACAGGTGTAGAAGTCAATTTATTTTTTCAGATCTTGGAAGCTTCTTTCACATGTATCACTCTATTGGAACTTGGCTGTTTTGTGTGTTAGCTTTGTTAAGGGTGCAACGGTGGAAGAGAATCCTTCAACGAACCTTCTCTAATAACCTGCTAATCCAAGAAAACTACGGATCTCCGTAGGCATTGTAGGTCTTGGCTAGTTTTTCACGGCTTTTATCTTTTGAGCATCAACCTTTATTCCTTCGTCAGATAAAATATGACCTAAGAATGCCACAGATTTCAACCAAAAGTCACATTTAGAGAACTTAGCATACAACTTACGATCACGAAGAATTTGTAAAAGTTGTAGCAAGTGATTATCATGGTCCTCTTTCGATCTTGAATATACCAAAATGTCATCAATGAATACTATCACGAAGACATCTAGAAATAGCTTGAACACCCTATTCATCAAATCCATAAAATCCGCTGGTGCATTTCTTTGCCCGAATGACATGACTAAAAACTCAAAATGACCATACCGTGTTCGGAAATCTGTCTTTGGTATATGTTGATCTTTGACCCTCACTTGGTGATAACCCGACCTCAAGTCGATCTTTGAGAAACACTTAGCACCTTGTAACTTATCAAACAAATCATCAATTCTAGGAAAGGGATATTTTTTCTTAATCGTTACCTTATTCAACTGCCGGCAGTCAATACACATTCTTAACGAGCCATCTTTCTTGCGTACAATAAAACTGATGCTCCCCATTAGGACATATAGGCCTTATGAATCCTTTTTCTAATAAGTCTATTAATTTCTCCTTCAACTCCCGTAATTCTGCCGGGGCCATTCTATACAGAGGAATGGAGATAGGTTGAGTATTTGGAGTCACATCAATAAAAAACTCTACTTCTCGTTCTGGAGGCAAACCTGGAAGATCTTCAGGAAATACATCGGGCAACTCATTCACTACCGCAATGGATTGAAGAGTTGGTGGCTCCCCATCTATATTTTTCACTCTCACTAGATGACATATGTATTCTTTTGACATTATCTTCTTTTCCTTAAGATAAGAAATAAACTTTTTCTTTTCCTTAAGATAAGAAATAAACTTACATATTGGTGCCCCAATATTACCTTTCCATTCGAGAACTGCCTCTTTTGGAAATTGGAAATCCACCATCTTAGTTCGGCAATTTACCGTGGCATAACAAGAAGCCAACCAATCCATAGCTATTATAACATCAAAATCTACAATTTCTAGCTCAACAAGGTTAGCCAATGTATCACGATCACAAATAGTTATAACGCAATTACGATAAACCCTTCTAGCTATAATAGACTCACCAATCAGTATAGACACTTCAAATGGCTTCACTAATAATTCTAGTGTTTTTTTGAACTTCCCAGCAATCAATGGAGTAACACATGATAGTGTAGACGCCGGATCAATTAATGCATATACAATATGTGAAAAGATGGACACTGTACCTGTAACCACATCCAAAGAGGCTTCCAAATTTTGTCGATCCCCTAGAGCGTATGTGCGATTCTGACCTCCACTATAACAAGCTGCTCCCCTAGCTCCTCCACCACAACCAGTAGGAATCTGTCCCCTACCTAAAGAAGGTGCCGATGATGATGATGCAACAACTGATCTAGTAGTCTGTGCCAAATCACCCACGCCCCTATGAGGGAAATTTCTCATCATTTGACCCGGTGTACCAAACCAAAAACAAGCATTTGTACCAAGCCGACATCCAGCTAAATGATTTCTTCCACATTATTTGCAAGGCTGTCGAGGAGGTCTTGATTGGCTCATACATCCCTGCTCTTGGTGCCCCGCTATTTGTGACCCTTGGCTTTCACCTCTTTACCCAAACTGATTGCCCCTAGACTCTTGGAACCGAGGTGGGGCACTAGCTTTAGAGTAGGAAGATGATGGCGTAGGTGATCTATTAAAGAACCGAGGCCTAAACCTACCTTGGAATGGCATAAACTGCCCCGTGGATTTGGCTCTCTTGGACGACCCTCATTCCAACTCTTGGGTCCTTCTTCTTTGTCTTTGATTCCCAACTTTTGTGCAAAAGTTTGCATTCTTACTATATCGATGTCTTTATTCAATGAAGCAATGATACAATCTGTAACCAGATACGGATCCAATCTATCCACGTATCGATGAACTCTATCCTCCATAGTAGCTACTACATTAGGAGCATACCTGGCCAAGGAATTAAATCTGAGACTGTACTCTCTCATGCTCATACGTCCTTGGTGGAGATTTAAGAATTGATCTGCACGGGCCTCTCGGATCTCCAATGGCAGATAATGGTCAAGGAATACGTTTTTGAACTCTTTCCACATAGCTGAAGGTGCATTTGTTCCCCTAGATTGCTTCCAAGCTTCATACCACAATATAGCCACACCCTTTAATCTTTATGTTGCTAGCTCAAGTGCTTCTTTACCACTTACATGCATAACATCCAAAGTGTGTTAGATCTAATCTATATAGTCTTGTGGATCTTCATTAGGATCTGACCCGGTGAATGATGGATGGTCCAAATTAAGAAAATTTTGTATCTGCGTGCCAGCTGCTCTATCTACACCACTAGTGCCTGCAAGTGGGCCTTCTTGCCTTTGGCCATGTCCAGCAACTATACGAGTCAATAATTGGACTGCATTCTTTAAATCTTGCTCGGTAGCATTAATAAGGGGTTCTTGAGGTGCAACTTCCCTCCTTAGATCTTCTGGAGATGGAGGGGTCGGGGAAGTCAGTGATAGAGACTCATCTTGAGCCTCACTTTGAACAGCTTGACTAGGTGGTGGTTGGCTGGTCCCTTCTTGGGAAACCACATCTACTCGCTTACCTGTACTTTTACTCCTTCTCGTAAATGATATATTTGCTATAGTAAAACAATTTAGAAGTTAGATACGATTCACCTACAACATTGGTTCTATCGCACAATCTAAGAAATGAAAGAAAAGAGACAACTCCTACATGTCCCGTAGCCTCTTGTTTATAAATGTGGTTGATTAATAACGTTTCAAAGACACTTCATCCAATTCTAAGCGTCAACGGTCGTTAATCAGTATAAAACCCAACTTAATGAGTTGGGGTCGAATCCCACAGGGAGCTGTACGTGTTTCAGATTCAATTGGGAAGTAAGAATACGGTCAAATCAGTCATAGGAATAAAAATTATCGAGTAAAAACATCATGCAAAGTAGGGGGTGACACGAATGTCAAATGGGGGTTTTGGTTTTGATTCTAAACTACAAACAACAGTCACAAACAATACAAATTAACAAAATGAGACGGGTTCTTGGGATGTGATTGATTATAGGCTAATCTAGACATATGGGTAATTGCAATTGTTAGAAAATAGCTAAATATTAGTGAGTAAGCTAGGCTATAAGGGAGGTAAACTTTCTCCTGAACAATTTACCCCGTATCAAGTTGATTTCTCTCGAATATCAACAAGCATGCAAATTAAGAACAACCCACACCTTAGTCCATTCACTCTCTCGAGCTGAATGTATGGAAAAGGGTTTAGGATTCACTCTCTCGAGCAGAACCCAGGTCAACCCAATACCCACAGACCATCAATCAAAAACCTTAGTTCTAAAACCTCTCTCTCGAGCAAGCCAAGAACACAAAGGTAGAACTGCATTTGCAACTACAATTCTTAAATTAAACCACAATAAATGATTGAACTAACTTTTAAATAGCATTTAAACTAACAATTAACAATACCCATAAGCTAAATCAGCCCATAATCACACCCCAAGAATTGGGGTTTTAGCTAGACATTATAAAAAGATAAAAACAGTTACCAAATTGAGTTTTCATCAACTAGGTAACAGTGATTTCATCTTTACAATTGTCCAAATTGATGAATCTCAAAGACTCACTTCCAATTTCTCAAAAGTGAATTTCTTCGATAACCGGCTAGTCACAACGAGATGCAAAAAGTTCACACATTGTCTATCTAACTTCATTTGGCCTCATCGTAGCCGCGCATTCATTTTTGTTCCATTAAGAGCACTATATAAGTCATCGGTATTGATCATAACCGATACTCAAATTTGCACAAGAACAACCACATTCACACAAAACAAGAGGTGGCAAAAAATTTCAAACGGGTCAAAAACCATTTTCATTTCATAACAAAGAGCCATAAGCTCAAACATCCACAAAACAAGATCAACACCTAAAACCAAAAACAAACCCAATTTATACAAAATATAGTCATAAGAGGTAGGTATAGAAATACCTCAACCCACCACATACAAAAAGTCAGTTGTCCTCAAATGGAAGAAAAATATTCAAAGTAAATAAAAATGACAGAGAGGGTGGTAAAGAAAGTTCCTGTCTACACAGTCGCTCCATTTGTCGGGGTGTCAATGCCCGGGGCAACACTCTGATCCTTGGTATTAGTACCCGGTGTAACAGCGACACTAGGTGTATTTGCCAATGAAATCTGTATGGCTTAATGCACCATGGCCTCCTCAACCTCTGTAAGGCCCTAATAAGAAGTCTCATCATCGACACCGAGCTGCT
Source organism: Solanum etuberosum (assembly GCA_029582245.1). Taxonomy (NCBI): domain Eukaryota; kingdom Viridiplantae; phylum Streptophyta; class Magnoliopsida; order Solanales; family Solanaceae; genus Solanum; species Solanum etuberosum. The sequence goes on from JAJONR010031802.1 coordinate 27,593, forward strand.
CCTCATCACTCTCAACCTCGAACTCAGCAACAGCCACCTCATCAGCTCGAACCTCATCTTTTGTTATAGACGGAGGCACATGAGAGTTAGCTGGTATATCGGGGATCTCCACAGTCCCGAAAATCATAGACATATCAATGGACTTCAGCTGATCCACGTCCTTCCTCAATTCAGCAATTACGGCCTTAAGGGCCATCACCTCATCATTGGCCCCTTGGCCTCGCTCACACACTGCTATCCTTGCCGCAAGGGCATCAATAGACTCACTAAGAGGTGTCACAGCAGTGCTGAGGGCCCTCTAAATCATCCAGATGACTATGGCCTCAAGCCTGGAGGCATGCCTATCAGCAGAATAGGCGAGAAGCCCCATCCGTAGTATCACAGCCTGGGTGAGTGGAGGTCGGGAAGCAGCAGCAGCACTAGCACCTGACCTAGGGGGTAGGGGAGTAGTAGCAGCACTCTAGGTCACGGAAGGAACAATACTAGAGATACCTGAAGTCCCAGAGGCCGGAGTAGGCAATACTGCCTCTGCAGGTAAAATCTCAATGTCCACAGCCAGGGAAAAATCCACCGGGGCTGCCTTCTTCTTCTTTGCGTCATCCTTTAGATACTCAGCCTCAATCCTCCGAATGTCGGTACAGGAGGTAGGAATCACTTCCACGTCCTTCTTCTCATCGCGAGACACCTGGGCTCATCTGCATAACTCGGTGATCAACACCGGGAATGGGAGTGAAGTCTGATGCTATCTAGCCCTCATGGCCATTTCTTGGCCAATGATCATCCCCAAGTTTAGCCTTGTCCCATCAGTGATGCAACCAAGACAGGCTGCTTTTGCATGGTGGAGGATAGACTCATTCTGGGATGGCATGATAGAACTGCTGATGAAGCAAAACCAGTACCTTGCTGCTACATTGAGATCTTTCTTTTCCATGGGTGCTCCAGCCTCGATCCACCTAGGAGTACCGTCAGATAACACAGGGGCCAACCACTTTTTCATAGTCTCTAACGTTCTTGTCCTGATTATGTATTGACTGTCATCCTCAATATCCTTTGTACACTCCAAAACTGCATTGATAGCATCACTATCACACTTCACTTTCTTCCCCCTGACAACCACATAATCTACCGGCTTGAATGTCACGGCCTTCTTCTTCCCTTGTGGTACTATAGCTCCATAGGCACTGTAAAACTCCCGGACCTAGTTAGGAATGTAAGGGCCACAGGGTTTGGTGAAGATCTGGAACTTGTGAGACTGTAAGTTTCGCCAGATCTCTGGATATCTGTCTATTACTCCATCTGTAGACAGCCTCTTCTCCTCTATGATCGTCCTCAGTCCCTCAGTCTTTAATCTATTCATAGACCGAGGAGGAGGACCCTGTGCAGGTGGTGCTGGGACCACAGCCTGATCTGGGATAGAAGGAGGAGTAGGGGTCTCAGGCATCCTTATCTTAGACGGATCATGCATCCTCTTAGAGCGCAACTCAGTACTGCGGGCCAGAACCAGTTGCTCATCCTCAGGATCAGAGATGTCAGCCTGAGGGTCTTGATGATCTCCCTCACTTTTGGAATTTGTGAGGTGAGTGGCGTATATTCCGTCACTGTTGGAGCTGACCTCTGGTGATGAAGGAGCGGGTGCCTTGCCTTTCCCTTTGCTCTTCCCACCTGTGGTATGAAGTTTTGTTGTCTTTGCCCGGGATACAGTTGCATCCTCATTTATAGTAATTCCCTTTGTCCTCTTGCGGGGCGGCATGTCTCGACCTAATACTTTTGGTCTAGCCATATCTGCACAACACAGCAAAAAGAGTTGGAATTAATCCAAGAAAAGTGCAGAAAAATAGGCTGTAGAAAGACTCGCTGACCCGATCGGTGAGTCACCGAATCACTTTGGCGAGCCAGATCGAGCTCGCCGAAAGGATTGGCTCAAAATTTTCCATAAAAACTTATAGGTCAGCGATGTTCAGGGCCCTTCGGTGAATCGCCGACTTCATTAGGCGAGCTCAGACTACCCCCAGAAAGTTACAGTATGTTTTATGGGCTGGGGGCGCAGAAAAGGCGATCAAAGGAGACTTTCAGCGAGTCACCGAGTGAACTCGGCGAGCTTAGGCTTCTCGCTGAAAGTTACAGAATCAAAATCAACTAAACCGTGAAATTAAAGGCGATCAAGGGGGGTTTCGGCGAACCGACGAGTGGTTCAGCGTGGTCGACCCAGCTCACCAAACTACCCAACGTGCCCATTTTCAATACCAACTCCCAAAATCAAACCCACAGCCCCTGAAAAGAAAATCAAACTACATACTAACTCAATTAAGCCCAGACCCATATGACCCATGCTACGGGGGTACTCAGACTTCCCCCGGTTTGGCCAAAATTAGCCATTTGACGACTTTAGCCCTTAATAATGACGTCAAACGCTCCATTATTGGGCAAAGCACGTCATTTATACCAATTGAGGCTACTCAGACTTCACTCGACTAGACTCAATAACGATTTAACACAACCCACATGTTGATGATCAATTTAAGAGCACGAAATTTAGAAAATCAACAATATAGGCATTTTAGGCACAATTACGAGAATACGAAAGGCAAAAAGCACACATTTATGATTTTTTAGAGGACCAGCACACATCAATGGCATTTAAACAATTTGTAATCGAGTACAACTGCTATTTATGAGTTTGGGGTTCAGAAAACCAACCTTCGATGCCGAAATACAAATTTGTAATGCTAGGCGGCAAAGAATTCCAACTCCGAACACAAGGTCAGAGAACAAAAAGCGAAAAATGCAAGAATGAACAAAAACTAGAGTGCGGGTGTGATTGTATAAAGTTAAGAATGAGGGAATATGAAAGAGTTTTAAATTTTAAACCTTTGGCCTTTTAAAAATCTTCCAGTTCGCGCCCTCTCGGCGATATTAGTCGTCTTCGCTGACCCACTTTGCGACACGCCGAGTGGGTACTTACCTCGCCGAGTTTTACAGGACCTCCAGTTAATTTGGGGGTCCAAACGGTGGACAAAGTTAGACTCGCCGACCTGTTCGGTGAGTAGCCAACTCGTCCATGGGCCCGTCGAGTTTTACAGACTCCATCTTTATATTTTATTGAGTCCAATGGCGGTCCAAGTCAGGCTCGCTGACCTCTTCGGCGAGTCACCGACGGGACTTTTGGCTTGCCAACCTACACTTATCAAAGACATTCCACTTTTTCACCTACACAATCAACACCCGTTATTCCAAAAACCCAAACACAAAGCAATAAACACTTGGGTTGCCTCCCAAGAAGCGCCTTAGTTAACGTCGTGGCATGACGCAAGTAACCACTCAAGCTTCTTTTTTGGGGTTTGCCATAGTATCACTAGGCAACCCCCCTTGTTGTCTCTGATAGAGACAAGACAACATATGACCTATTTTGGTCTCTAGTAGCTTAATAGATATGGAATGAGAAGCAATCATCTGATTTAGCATTGAGACATTCTCATTTATCTCTTTCAACACTTTGTCGTGCTCTTCAACTTTGTGGAGAATAAGTGAGAGTATCTCCTCCATCTGTCGACCCTCATAATCCTTGGGTTTCTACGCTCATGAGGAGGAATGTACCAATCTTTCTTTTTGTGCAGTACTTCAAATTCCTCGATGTTTTTGGCCAGGAGATCCAGTTGGGTCAACATGTTGGCCAGATGCTGGTCTCTTTCTTGTTGGTCTTAATCATGCGATCGTGGAGTTGGGATACCATTGCATATGGTAGTCATATTAGACCACCCGGAGAAAGTTGGTCAGCCACTCTTCTGTTTTCAGGACCAAGACCTCTATAGAAACAGTCCAGTAGCATCTTATATGGGATTCCATGAGTTGGGCATTGCAACAATAGTGTCTTAAATCTCATCCATGACTCATGGATAGTCTCATGCTCCAAGTGCTTGAAATTTAGGATGTCATCCCTAAGAATCATCATATTCCAAGGAGAGTTGCCCACTTGGTAGCCATTACTCCCGTTTACACTCATGTCCTCTGCTCAACAAGCAACACACAAACCAAAATTAAAAGTAAGTAGATTCAACTATGAATAACAAGAACACAATTCGACTTCACCAAAAGAATTTCAAACAACACCAGTCCCCGGCAGTGGCGCCATTTTGATTAATAACGTTTCAAAGACACTTCATCCAATTCTAAGTGTCAACGGTCGTTAATCAGTATAAAACCTAACTTAATGATTTGGGGTCGAATCCCACAAGGAGTGGTACGTGTTTCAGATTCAATTGGAAAGTAAGAATACGGTCAAATCAGTCATAGAAATAAAAATTATTGAGTAAAAACATCATGGAAATTAGGGGGTGACACGAATGTCAAATGGAGGTTTTGGTTTTGATTCTCAACTACAAACAACACTCACAAGCAATACGAATTAACAATAATGAGACGGGTTCTTGGGATGTCATTGATTATAGGTTAATGTAGACATATGGGTAATTGCGACTATTAGAAAATAGCTAAACATTAGTGAGTAAGCTAGGCTATAAGGCAGGTAAACTTTCTCTCGAACAATTTACCTCGAATCAAGTTGATTTCTCTCGAACATCAACAAGCATGCAAATTAAGAACAGCCCACACCTTAGTTCATTCACTCTCTCGAGTTGAATGTGTGGAAAAGGGTTTAGGATTCACTCTCTCGAGCTGAACCCAGGTCAACCCAATACCCACAGACCATCAATCAAAAACCATAGTTCTAAAACCTCTCTCTCGGGCAAGCCAAGAACACAAAGGTAGAACTGCATTTGCAACTACAATTCTTAAATTAAACCACAATAAATGACTGAACTCGCTTTTAAATAGCATTTAAACTAAAAATTAGTAATACCCATAAGCTAAATCAGCCGATAATCACATAATAACACCCCAAGAATTGGGGTTTTAGCTAGATATTATAAAAAGTACAAAAAAGTTACCAAATTGAGTTTCCATCAATTGGGTAACAGTGATTTCGTCTTTACAATGGTCCAAATTGATGAATCTTAAAGACCGACTTCCAATTATCAAAAGTTAATTTCTTCAATCCTTCAAAGCTAAAGGCATGTAAGAATACCGTCAAATCAGTCATAGTAATAAAAATTATCGAGTAAAAACATCATGGAAATCAGGGGGTGACACGAATGTCGAATGGGGGTTTTGGTTTTGATTCTCAACTACAAACAACAGTCACAAGAAATACGAATTAACAATAATGAGACGGGTTCTTGGGATGTCATTGATTATAGGCTAATGTAGACATATGGGTAATTGCAACTATTAGGAAATAGCTAAACATTAGTGAGTAAGCTAGGCTATAAGGCAGGTAAACTTTCTCTCGAACAATTTACCTCGAATCAAGTTGATTTCACTCGAACATCAACAAGCATGCAAATTAAGAACAGCCCACACCTTAGTTCATTCACTCTTTCGAGTTGAATGTGTGGAAAAGGGTTTAGGATTCACTCTCTCGAGTTGAACCCAGGTCAACCCAATACCCACAGACCATCAATCAAAAACCTTAGTTCCAAAACCTCTCTCTCGGGCAAGCCAAGAACACAAAGGTAGAACTGCATTTGCAACTACAATTCTTAAATTAAACCACAATAAATGATTGAACTCGCTTTTAAATAGTATTTAAACTAAAAATTAGCAATACCCATAAGCTAAATCAGCCGATAATCACACCCCAAGAATTGGGGTTTTAGCTAAATATTATAAAAAGTACAAAAAAGTTACCAAATTGAGTTTCCATCAATTGGGTAACAGTGATTTCGTCTTTACAATGGTCCAAATTGATGAATCTCAAAGACCCACTTCCAATTTATCAAAAGTGAATTTCTTCAATCCTTCAAAGCTAAAGGAAAAACTATAGAAAAACTGTTCTCTAGAGCAATTGATAAAAAGTTTTATGATAGATATGAAAATTGATTCTAACAAAAATGCTCAAAAATGTATTTATAGTCGCCGAAAATAAGCTACGAAAGCTCATTCGGTGAAGTAAGTCGGGCTCGCCGAACCACTCGGTGAGCCTCCCTTTGGTCACGTCCACCGCCCTTCTGCCTTGGCATTCAGCATCCTCAAGGTCTGTAACTTTGGGCAATCTAGCACTGCATCAAAGAACTAGACGCCGATCACCCGACTGCTCCTTTCTCTCGCCGACTTGGTTTCTTCCCTCAGGGCTTGGCACACTGGAACTTTAGGTGGTAATATAGCCATTCGGCGATTCGCCAAGTGAACTTGGCGATCAACAGGCTTGTCTTTCTTCATTTTTTTCAGCTCGTTTTCTTCCTTTTTGCAAGTTTGTTTCCTTGCTTTATTCCTCAATCCCTATTCCTGTAAAATCAAGGATTTAACATCGGTTATTGGCACAAAATAAGCATTTGAGGATACTAAATCTATATAAAAAAAGCCTAAATGAGTCCAAACCTTAGACTCATCAGTGGTGCACAACCCATCCATAAGCAAGACTCTACACAGACACAACTTTTTAGACTCCCTAGGATGACTTGCTCCGATACCACTTTTGTCATGCCTCAAATCCCATCAAGATGGATAGACACCCGATGCCCTAAAGGCCCGAGAAAATTAACATGTAACATGTGCTTACTATGCATATCACTATGACAATCTTAATGTTGTGACAAGTTCACATAGGATGCAGCGATATGAACCAACATAAGTAGACCCAAAACATATATACAAGACTTGGCCGTTGAGGCCACAACTTGTTAAGAGACAAGACGCAACTGAACTATATACATTAGTGTATGAATCCTCTAGAAGATAGAAAACCTTAGTTTAGGGCGGGAAAGGCCTGGCCTTACCCTTAACTATCATACAGTAACAAAATAGGTGCCAAAGCTCGGTAATTCCCGAATCAACTTGGAGCTTCACCAATAGCAGTTGAGTACCTGTGCTCCTACTAAAGAGGTTTACTAGCTGGAGTACATGTGCCTGCAGCATGAAATGTAGCGTCCCCATAAGGGACGTCAGTACGAAAATATGTATTGAATATGTAAGGTAATAACATATGTAAAACAAGGCTCAAATAAATTCAAGTATCCGTATATAAGTGCATAAATCAGAATAGTAGACCACCTTTGTTACTCTTGTGGGAGCATTTATGTTACATTCATTTCTTTACTTTTCTGTGTGTTATGATCCTTATAAGGCATGTGATGGAAATGACCAGCTGATCAGTGGTAGAAGAGGATGACCCATGCTAGGCATTTTAACACTGGGATGCTGTCCTCCTTATTACACAAATTGGAATTGGCCCATGCTAGGCTTTCGCCCCTGAGCTGCGACTCTCTTTATATACCCAATTAGGATCGACCCATGCTAAGCATTTGCCCCTGAGCTGCCACCCTTAATTATACAGATTGCTTCACTTAGTTTCTTTAATCTTTGAGATTGTTATTTTGGTGGTCATAAGCATTTTTGAGATTTGGTACCATGGACTAGTGGTAGAATACATGAGAATAATAACTCCAAGGCAGTAACACTGACGTAAGGAGCTACGTAATATCAATGCATCACTTATGAGCTTAAATGGCACAATTTACTTCAATTGACTAAGAGGGTAATTTACCAAGCTTGCTGTTGCGAATACCATTTCTATATTAGCACAAAGGAGGATAATTATACAAATTTAGAGTAATGAACATATAATGAAGTATTTCGACACACTAGGAAGGGGGAAAAATATTATTAGCTATATTGGGGATCGTACACTGCCACCATGTTTCCTTGACTAGGAATAGAGCTTAGGAAACTCACTTTGTTGATATTAATCACAATTATCAGATTTCATGCCAAAGAATATGGAATCGAATAGTCGTACATACCTTGTTGTATAACTCAGTTATTACAAGGAATTAACCTCCTTCCTTTCAGATTATTAATCTACAATGAAATACGGGCTGTTACATGCACACCCTCACAAGGTAGTCACAAAAAGGATATGGATATTTCGGTTCCCTCTCAAAATTTCTGCCAAAGATCATTCCTTACACTTACTAAAGCTACATAATTTGGCTAACAAGGCAAATTCTAAGATTCCACTAGCATGCTTCTATGTAAAAGCTCACCACACATGGCATTTCAAATACAATCATTTTTCACATCCTAAAAAGATCAAAAGCTTACGTTCGATGTTCTTTGCAAGGCTCACATCAAAACGTAGCTAGTAAATAGAAGATTCAAAAAGATCGCTCAAAAGTGCAACCACATCGATTTCTTCCTTACAACAAAAACACTAGACATCATGCTAATCATGAGTACTATTCAATACATCATTATTAAAGGCAATCAATCCTCAAATTATTATCAATGAAAACTCAAGTATTTCACGATTTCCAAAACTCATGGGGCAAAAGAGAATTGAGAAATATACAAAATGAGATAAACCAATCAAACACTATAAAATAAAATAAAAATACTATAATCATCCAAAAATAAAGCTGAAAGTAACAAAATACAATAAAAGGGGGAATATTGGCACAACTTTTGAAGATAAAAAGCAGTCTTCTGTTATTAATTTACCTCTTTAGAAGTTTGGGCTACTTTTATACCCCAACCTATTCAAACCCGTTACTAAACTATTTTTTTTTATGTATTTTCTGAAGTTATATAATAAGTGGATTTATTGCATGTCAGTGCAACTGGGGATGTATCTGCTATTTTCCAGGAGAAAATGCATGCCTTTATCTTATTACGTTGTAAACACATATTTTGTGAAGATTGTTTATCTAAATGGTAAGTTTTTTGCATCTTCTCTTGCATGTTGTGCTAGGACTCACCTTGAGCGTGACCCATTAATGATGCTATGTTCTTTAGTTACATAAATAACATAGCATCATAAGCTTTAACTGATTGTGGCAGGAATAAGCAAAATAAGCTAAGATTGTACATAACATGTCGGCCATGCACACTGAATATGTTATGTTTTTTCATCAAATTGGTTAATATCTATATTAGACTGGGTATCTTATATAAATTTCATAAAATTTAATTTAGGAGATTTACTGTTTCATTTTTTATTGTGTTTTGTTTACCTTAGACAGATGGATCCTGACAAAATTATGATTTGCTTATAAATGTCTTGTGTTCTGATTATCTTTCTCTTCCTCTTTTGGTGACTAAAATAGATACGACAACAACATTCCCAGTGTAATATCACAAAATTATAGATATATCTTTTTTTTTTTAAAGTTAGATGATAAAAATAGATATAGATATATCCTTTCATTTGTCTCTCTTTCCACCAATCAGTCACATAAAAGAAACCATTCCTCCCCAAATTGAAAGAGATTGACCAAAGAAAAATATAATTTATTTACAAATTGCCTTTTTGTGAGAAGATTCACTTATTTTAAAGTTTAAAATTAATTTTATCAATCATACTTTCCCCCTGCATTGTGAAAATCTCATGATTCCTCTTCTTTTCTTTGGTGACAAGAGACCAAGTAGACTATTTCGATATTCTGAAAGAGAATCATGAAGATTGCATTTTCATTGATCAACCTCTAACCTTTTTATGGTTTTGTAGGAAAGCCATGCTTGGTGCTTGATTACTCACTATGTTCCTCTTCTAGGTTTGAGAGGGAGAGAACATGCCCTTAATTATGCATGCAGGGCTTTAGTAAAATCATTTATTGATGGTTCAACTAGTCCTTTTTATCAGTTATTTTTAAGGGATAGTTGTTAATGTGAGGGAGTTTCTGATTCGGAGAATCTAATTCTGCTTAGAGAAGCAATGTCCGATCTCCAACAATAGAAAGAGAAATTGACACTTATTGGTTCCTTTCTAGATTTTGGAGTGGGTGTCATAATTTTTGAGGCCATTGTTTATATGCTGATCCATAGGAGGAGCATCTTTTGTGCATATGTTTGTAAAGTAAAACTGTATGTATTGATCCACTAATCAACAAAATTACAAGATTTACAACTCATTTTTTTCATATGTCAATATGGACGGAGTTATCTTTTCCTCTTTTTGTAAGGTGTAACCAAGTATGTCATTTGCATCCTCATTTGTGGCATAATGTTAAATAGGTAAACCAGCTTAGTTCTTGATAGCTATATAATGCCCAAGAGTTTGAATTCGCAACCTCAACAAATTGTTAACATTATGCTTCCCCAACTTTTCCATTTTTAAATGGACAAGGATTGAATATACATACTCTCCACTATTTCCCCATTATACTTTTTGGTATCATGGACAAGCAAGCCAAGCTTTCAAATATGAGCAACTTACAAAAATAACTATAGGGTTATTAAAGTTCAATAGCTATAATTATGTTAATTATAAAAAAAAATACTACAATTTATGTCTTTTTCTAGCTGTATTATTGTATATGTTTTTTATTTTTTCTATTTATACACGGATACAATTTTAATTAAAATGAAGTAAATAAGGAAAATGTATCAATTGTACAAATTCAAATTGGTATCTATATTTATAGAATTTAAAGTATTAATATATTAAGGATACATGTACTTATCAAAACTTAATGTATAAATTTATTAAACAAGAAAAAGTATAACAATTTAGCATATGAACATGAGAATTTGAAAAATGAATACACTATTTTTAAACAAAAAATGAATACACCATTATAGTATACATATGAATAATTGATGTTAAACAAAAGATGGATACATTAGACCACTAAGGGGGAATAATTGATGTTTAAACAAAAGATGGATACCAAATGTTATTTAATATGGGGGGAATTTTCAAAATAATAATATTTTAGCATTTAATAGGACCCCTTAGCTACACTTTTAATATTTATTAAAAATAACATATTTTATTTCTGTATGGTGCTGATTTATGTATTTTTTCTTTATTTAATCTAACATAATATAACTATGAAATAATAAATTAAAGAAAATCAAGGGAGAGAATATTTCAAATTAGGTATAATTGCAGAAAATCTTCATTACTTCCATTACAAAAGATTATGAGACCCAAAATAGGTGATTCTTTATTCTTCCTAAAACTCCAAATTCTCTCCCTTGTCAAAATTGTGATTGTTTTATATTTAATAGAAACGTCTCTCGTGCGCCATTATTTCTCCTTCTCTTTCAAAACTAATTATTTTTATGAAACTTTATGATAATACCTTATAGTTTTATCTCTTAAATTTGAATTTCTTTAATCCACAAATTTGATCACCTATTGCTTTATTTGTTATTTGACATACCTTTCTCACAGTGTATTTGTTTTGTTTCCTGAATTTTGTATCCTTTCTTAAATCGTATTCATTTCAATATGTATGATATTTGTATTTGTATTCATTCTAGTTTTCATGTTGTATTTTGTATAGTGAAACTTGTATTTCTTTATTAGTTTGTATTCATTCCTGTAGGCATGTCAAACGAATATGCAGTTATTTAAGAAGTAAATTTGGATTCATGTATTTTTTCACTGTGTATTTATTTGTTTCTTCAGAATCTTTTATCCTTTCTTAAGTGGTATTCATTCCAATCTGTATTATTTGTATTTGTATTCATTCTAGCTTATGTATAGTATTTTTTATAATGATATATAAAATATAAAAATAATATGATGGACAAGGGAGAATGAAATATAAAACTGAAAAAGAATAAGTGAATACTTGTTGCAATCATTCTCAAATAAAAATACATAACTAGTTGGCATACCGTTGGAATGAATACATATTTGGAACAAATACAAAATTCATAAACTATGCAACATGATATTTTGAATGAATACAAATGTTAATCGCATACATACTGATTTGAATAAAAATTGAGGAAGGATACAAAATTCAGAAAAAACTTTAAAAACAAAACAAACTAACAGGAAGTTGTTCTTCCTATAAATAAAATACATAACTAATTGACATACCTTTGGGATGAATACAACTTAGGAACAAATACAAGATTCATAAACTATGCAACATGAGATTTTGAATGAATGCGATTATTAATAGCATACATACTTGTTTGAATACAAATTGAGAAATGATACAAAATTTTGAAAAAACTTTAAATACAAAACAAACTAATAAGAAATTTTTCTTCCTCAACTTCTTCTTCAGCAAGTTTTTTGAAATCTTCAGCACCTAATTTTTTATTTATTAATAGTGCCTTTACCTTGCTGACATTGCTATCTTGAACTTGAATGTGGGTAGAATCATTTGGATACTTAGATCTCCTCTCTTGATCTATTTTAGCAACAAAGCCTATATTTTAGAATAATGCATAAATCAAAATAGGGAAAATTTCAAAAAAGTTAATGATTATATGAGATACCTCTTGTAGTCCTCTCTGAATCAGACATTAGAGTGCAATTTTTTATTTTTCTCTTATCTAAAACCCAACTGAAAATGGAGAGATTGAAAAAACACAAGAACACACAAAAATCTCAATAGCTTCAAACGAAAACATAAAACAATAGAATACAAAAAAAAATCAAAATCAAATCCCTAAATATCAGAAGAAATCATAAAGGATTTATGTCGAACCTATGCGTACCTTAATCAGTGAGATTGTATGATTGTGGAATTGTGATGTCTATGAAGAGTTTTCCAATTTTTTAAAAAGAAAAAACATCCTACAATATTTTGGGGAGAGAAGCGGGAGAAAGAAGGTTTCGAAGAATCATGGAGGGAATGGAATGATGAAATTGAATGAGAGAGAACATGGGTAATTAATTTGTTCCCAAAACGTAGGATTCAGTTGAGATAATATAGAACCTAGATTAAAGTATGACTGTTTCAATTAAATAAGTTAGGAATCTTGACTAGTTATTTAATTTTTCCTTTAATTAATCTTATTACATAACTCCCTACAATTTTAGCGAAAGAGAGGTAAACAAGCACGATTGCTAAGTTAAAATTTCCTCCCATTTCAGTGACAAAAAGCTCGATTAAAGGATTATAAAGTATGTTTTTCCATCAAAATTTTATTCTTTAATCAAGTTTAGCCGTGGTTAAGTTGTTTATTTTTAAGAATGTTTGAGGCCAGCAAGGACTTGCCGTTGTGTGCTAATTGTGATGTGTGTTCTAATTTTTTCGATGGATGATTGTTGAAATTCCTTGTTTACGTTGTTCATAACCACTAATTATTTTATAAGTTGAAAGGATGCAATTATTGAGATAATTATTCTCTCTATCTATTGGGGGGAAACAATTTTGCTTTCAAAATGTGTCCATCTTTTACCTTGTAATCTAATTTTGTCCAATTTGTATTTAAACTTTAAATTAGTATTCAACAGTTACCCTATTAATTTTTCGTCCTTCTTTTACCACATAAATTTCATCACAAGGATGATTTAGGAAGTGGTTCCCTTTCATCACCACTGCACCTTCATTAAGCTATTTAAAAGCAGACTCAATATGACTATAACACAATACAAGGAAGCTTCATCTCCCATCGCTACTTTCACTATTTTTAAAACCTATCTCCTCGATTATTTTATGTTTGCATCTTTTTTTCTTTTTTATCCATTGAAGGAGTTTTGGAGCTTGAAGTTTTGTGGCAGGGAGACTCAGACTCCATTGAAAAAGGTTTAGACCTTGAAGTTTTATTGTGGAGAAACTCTAACTCCAATGAAGGGGGTTCATAGCTTGATGCTTGTTGCGGGGTGACTCAAAATTCATTGAAGAATCTTCGATGCTCGAGTTCAATATAATTTAGATATGGAAAATCCTACTGTAAATAAATGAAGTGAAACTAAAAATCGCTAAATAAAAAGCTTGTAATAACTTGAATTTTGAATGCTAGATTGATTGAGTTTGATAAATGATGGTCTTGGAAATCTTAATCATTGAAGATGAAATTAAGTTTTTGTATACAATATTATACATTATTATACTAAATTATAACAGGTGTATAATGTTGCATATTAGGTGTTGAAACACTGTTATACAACAAGCTTTATATATATATATATATATTATATATATTATTATTATTATTATTATATGTTTCATATACAAATTTATTTTTCATTATACATGTACTGCATGTTTGAAGTTATTTTTTTAAAAATAAATTTTTTTAAAACTTTTTATCATATAGTTACGGGGATGAAGATCTCAAATTCCTAAATAATGGCAAAACATTTACTTATTGTAGATGAGTTATTGTGTTTGGACTAAAGATTTGCAATGTAAGTTTTGGGTTATAATTTTACAATGTAAGTTATATAATTATACTTTTGTAAAATTATCCCGATTAAGAGTAGGACGATCAAGTTCCCTGATGTTGTGATGATTGCAATTAATCTGGTACTGTTAGAATTGAACCAACCAAAGAAAAGATCAGTTCTTTGAATATGTTGTTGGCTCACGTGAATATCGACAGGGATGACTTAAAAAAATAAGTTAAAGCCTTAGAGACTATCAAGAATTTCGAGGCTAATAAAGCTATGGAGTTTGAAGAGTAAGTACTGAAGAATGAGATATTTATCAGAATTTTATATGCGCTAATTGTTGGATTTGCATCTAATTTGATGACAAAGTGAAACTCTATATTGTTGTATTATCTCGTACATCTATGTAAAGATACAATTAGTCAAGTGGCAATGGGCTGATGTGAAACAAAGAGAATAGGGATGTAAATCGATAATTATTTTAATTAAGGAACATATATATGAATGTATTTGAAGTGCTAAACAAAAGTTCCAAAGGAAGTCATAAACCAAAAGTTCAAATAAAAAGGGATTCCTTATGGGGAGTTATTTCAAGTGATCAATTAAAAGACGTGACTTTGAATGAGCATGTTTCACAACATATGAAGAGTTAAAAGGGTCAACTATCTATCAAACTAAAGATCTTTGAGTCTAGTTTCCAGCAAAATAAATGGCTCATCCATTCAAGTTAGAGTTATGTGAGTTTGAAGAAGACACTACCTGAAGGATTGCTACTCATAACCAAGTAACGTTCTTACGATTATGTTTTGTTAACGAATTAATTGGGATTTGAAAAAAGAAGATTTAAATTGAGCCTAAAGAGCAAATGTTCAAGGGTACAAAAGTGAAAGAATAGTTAAAAGAGTAAGGTTCTTCAAAGAAATAACATGGGACAAAGTGAGCGAGCTATATTCATCACCTACTAGCTAAAAGCCCTACTTGTTTGAGCTACTTGCTTTCACGTCCTACTTGCTTATGGGGATGAATAAGATCTACGTGTTTATAGGCAATTAACGTGCCACTTTTTTAATAGGAAAATTCATGTGCCTCTTGATAATGCTCAACTATACACCATAATTTGATATGTAGGCGTTCATTCACATTATCGAATTAACCTAGGAGTTGGGGTCGATCCCTCAAGAAATGGTTGAATACAATTTACCCTATAAATGTTCTAATCTCCAGTAATTTGTGCATTGATAAAAACGTGCATTAAAAGTTAATGGGTTTGTCTCTTTTTAGTTTGAATTGTGAAATTAGATAATTTTACGATTACTTCAATAAATCTAACTCGCTTAAAGAAACAGAGATTGTTTGAAAATATGAAGGACTCTTAGGGATGTACTAGTATGGATCACAAAAAAATAATTGGCTAAATTAACCTTGCTTAAATTAGTTGAAAATCATTGGGTAAACTAGATTATCTATATCGATGATCATTTTACAATCAAATTTCACTTGGGTTTTCTTGATTTATTTGTTAAACTAATGAATTTGAATTATCGTCAATGAATTTTTATTACTCTTATATTCTTTCATAGGAAACATAAAATATCTAAGATAAACTATAGTTTGCAACCTCTAATCATAACTAATAACATGAAGAAACATTTGAACCCAATTCAAATAAACATTTAGAAAGCAAATAATCAAATACTCAATCATAAACTTATCATTCATACATTTCACAACCCTACGATTTTGGGGATTAGCTAAACCTGACTAAAGGAAATGAAATAATACAAAATTCTTCAGCCATATAAATTTGAGTACAATTGCCTAGGAAGAAATTTATCATTCAAAAGTAGAAAAACCCAAGAATTCTCCACCAAGCCCTAACACTTTTTGTCCCCAATTTCCAATGTTGCAGAGAATGATATAAGATTTTTGAAAAGTGAAAATATTTATTCTTAGTCAAACAATTCTATTTATACTCGAGGAAAAAATATTCAAAAATTTTCAATTGATGTTACTTTGTCTATGTCAATCAGGTTCACCGAAGAGTTCAGTGACACACCAAACTCGTCTTCCACTCCGTCATTTTTATTTGTGCATTTGATTATCCTTTCAGGTGACTATAATGTTAGGCGATGAACTTTTTCTTGGCTAAAACACTTTGGCGACACTTCAAACGGACATTGATGTCACCAATCTTGGATGCACTGAAGTTACTTGAACTATTAACTTTGGTGAGCCAGGCTGTTTGGTAATGTGCAAAACTCCTTAGGTGATGTAACTTTCTGACTTTGTTCTTTTCTTTATAGACTATAACTAGCTAATATTATTAAATGAGAAATAACTTGAATTATCCAATTCTTGGCTCAAACCGATAGAGTAATTTTAACAGGTCATCATTATTATGTCTTACCCAACTCCATTTTGCTTTCTCAAGCCAAAACTGTGTTAGAGAGCTCAATCATTGTTTGCAACCACTCATTTTTAGATGAAAATTACAAGACAAGAATAGATCCATATCGTACAATCAATTTTCGAATCGAATAATCAAATACCCATTTGAGGCTATACAACCCCTTCAAGCACACAAATTCCTAGATATAGATTTAACTATTCATAAAAGAAGAAATAGATAATACCCATATAGGAAATCTCTATTTCAAGCTAATGTGATTAAAAGAATCTCAAGTCCATGCTTAGAGTGATAAAAATATGAGGTTTCTTCCTCTACAAGCTAAGGAGTTCATCACTATACTCTACGAATATTTTTAACCAAATAGAAGTCTCTCCTAAATATCTCTAATTGTGAAAAAGATAAAGGTACATAATTACACAAATCCCCATTCTATCCTTGGAACCTTCCAAAGAAAGCACTAAATTCCTTAATTGTGTTTTTGCCCTTCAACTCATGTCTTTGAATTTGCGCTAGACTGGCGGAACACTGATCTAGAATTGTTCTCTTCTTCAACTTTCAGTTCTCACAACAACATCTTGGATCGATGAGCGGACCATCAAGCATTACCTCACACCAATTAAAAGAGTAGCTTTTCTCCTTTCGAGCAGGAGAGACGCTTGTTGGTTCTTATGAGACACCAATTCCTTCGCTAGTGTGCTTCAACAATTTTACACTTCAAATCCACTTAACTTGATTTTCCAAAGAAGGCCTGTATACAAGAGAACTAAGTCCTAACGTCCTCTCAATAAGCATTAATACATGATAATAATTCATGAATTTGAGTCCAATGAGTCTGTAAAATACCAACTCATCAAACCCCCA
The DNA here is from genome assembly GCA_029582245.1 of Solanum etuberosum. Taxonomy (NCBI): domain Eukaryota; kingdom Viridiplantae; phylum Streptophyta; class Magnoliopsida; order Solanales; family Solanaceae; genus Solanum; species Solanum etuberosum. The sequence continues at coordinate 44,998 of JAJONR010031802.1, forward strand.
AGATTGAACTATTATTTTTCCTCAAGCAAAGAACTCAGTAGGCATAGGACTCAAGTTTAGAAAACCTCAATATAAGATTTATATAACTATGCACTCGACTAAAAACAATAAAAACAAAAGACTCTATGTACAAACACAACTCACCATTAGTTCTACTGCAATTCACTAGGAAAAAGTTCTTTTCTTTTCAAACAAAGCACTTTAATGCATAATTATGGGACAATTTTTCATTGAAGTATAATTTCAAAGCATCTCAAGTCAATGGACTCAACCTTCCACGTTTTCCAAAAGATTCACGATGATTTATCGCACTCATGCAAATTCGTTGAAATGAAGACCTCACAATTGACATGAAGGTGCAGTGTCGCTCACACATGAGAGAATCCCACACATAATTAAGAATGCCAATTCAAGGGATTATAGATCACGCAAAACCACTCACACTCATAAGCGAATTTAAGTATGCACACATTGAACTATAGTTTTGCTATGTATGTAGATCGCCACTTATGTAGATTGACAAAGCTGAAAATCATCAACGACTTGCGGGTTAAACATAGACTTGGGAAAAAGGTGTGGTATCATTTAGTAAAGTGGCTAATATGCCTCCCTAATGCCTTCACTTCTCAATTGAGCATACCGTTTACATATTTCGTTTTTCTTTCCACCTTATTTTTCCTTTTTTACGATGCTCACTTATTCCAACCTCTATTCTTCTTTTCACTTGAGATGTTCTCTTACATTGATCTAGCACCTGCAATTTTTATTTCTTTAGTTTATGACATCATTTCAACACTATTCAATTTGAAGCCTATGGTACTCTATGCTTTTACCTCAAACCTCTTTGTTCTATTGGTGCAAAAAGCTCCAAACTTAAGAGTTTGTTTATATTTCAAATCATTAACTTTTTTTCTTTCTTTTTCTCCCTCCAAACGTAGGATTATAGCCTTCATCACATATCATTTGCAAATAGGGAGATATGAGGGTGTCAAATCATCGAATTACAAAGGATCAATGTATGCAACATGGTGGTAAAAAAATTGGTTTAGGCCTAATCAGGATGACTAAGATTACATCAATGTAGGTAAAATTTTGGATAGAGCTGCTACTAAAAAAGGGCCTAGGTTCATCTTTCAAGCCAAGTCAAATCATGAATTTCGCCTTGAAATATATTTTGGGGAGAGTTCTAGACATCATGCCTATCCAAAAATGAATTAAATCCTTTTCGCACAAGGCATTACAATCCAACACACTCTCAAGTTTTTCTCAATATTAATTAATTAAAATGACTTTTGATAAACAGCAACATGAAGATCTCCCACTTGTAAGTCAAAAAGCCAAAACAAGAATGTATGCGCAATGAGAAGTGATTGCTATCAATTTACTTTTTCCTATTTTAAAATCATTTTAAACTTTCCTTTGTCAGTTAAATTTTTTTGTTGTCCCTCTTGTAAGATGTAACACCTCAGAAGTTGGAGAGTTTAAATGAAAGGAAAAACACAAATTGAGGTTCTGAAGCAGGTTCTACGAGTCCTACCTACAGACCATAGGAAGCTCTACGAGCCGTAAGAAACCCTACGAACCGTAGGAATGGAGTCGTAGACTTGGAGATAACTTTTTGGAATTTCAAATTTCTGATGTTTGACCTATGAATGGACATGACGAGCCGTAAAAATTTGAACGAGTCATAGATGGGTTCCGTTGTGGTGTTCCAGACATAGTGAAATTTGAGACTTGAACCTGGGTTCTACGGAAATGGTCTATGAATCGTAGGAATTTAGACAGACTGTAGAATGGTCTCCGAGAAGAAAGGTGATTATAGGTTTATGAAGTTGGTTGTACAGTTTACCAGTATGGGCCGTAAAAACTTCTACGGACTGTAGCTCCAAACCGTAGGACTGTTCCACAGTTTTTTCTTGAGGGTATTTTGGTCTTTTCCTATACATTTGATACCTATACTATGATTTTTTGACCCAATTCTAAGACCTATAACTACCCTTGTACCCCTTAATTTACTCCAATTCTCTAATTCACTCAAATCTCTAAATCCCATCCATATTCATCTTCCCCAATACTCTCTCATGTCAAAGAAGAAGACTTGGTTTCAAGCTTCAAGTCTCCAATTCCTCTCATTTCATTTGGGCTTTGATCCTCAAGGTATGTAGGTTTCATTAATAGGTTCCATATCCAAAGATTTCTCAATTTTCCAATTTCAAATTAATTAATTGAGTAGGTTTTCATTCAAATCTTCATGAGTTCAAATTGTATTGATTCAGTTGTTTGATTTTGATCTTATCATTATTGTTTTGACTCAATTACATGCTTTCCATTTTATTTGACATGAACCCATACATTACTCATGATTTTCATTATAAACTCATAAAGGCGTGAATTTATGAAGAAGCTATGAATGTTTTCATGAAAGTTATGCAAGGTGTATGAAAATGAAGGTTTTATGATATAGGTCACTTTAAAATAAGCATCAATAAAATTGTGAAAATATTTTCTCACATATAAAAAAATCATGATTGGTGAAAAGTTTTCTTGCACATGTTTGATTCAAGATTTAATGAGTTACTCTATGATATTTTAAGATTGGATTAGTAACCAAATGGTGCTTTTCCTTGTATGATGATATGCTTATGTTTATTACTATTGTGTTGGGATTTTTACTTAGCACCGAGAGGATATTAAGATGGAGGCTCTCTCACTAGTAGAGGTCGGGTCTCTATTAGCAATTTCATGGTCACTAACTACGTGCTCCTCAGAATTTGTCTTAGAAATACATAGCTAGTAGATCCACCTAAGGTAGAAGTTAAGGTCCTTGCCTTGGAAAGTGAGGACATCTCTTTTCAGTGTGGGAGAAAGACACCGGATTCCACGTTATTGTCAAGACCCAAAGTATACCCTAGGCGTAACATGGAGTATAGGACACTGAGAGGGCCTACACAAGCAACTTAGCATACATAAACAAGATAATAGAAGTACCAAGATATTTAAAACACAATGCATAGTTTAATAAAAACGAAGCGGAAGTCTACATAGTCTCAAAAGCCATCTTATTAAATCAAGAGTTACTGGGACATAACCCTGGCATCATGTATAACTTCTGAAAGTAAAGACTAAAAGTGATAAAAGGTTCAGCCCTCGGAAAATAAGGACTCACCACTATTCAAAGTAACCAAAGTGACTTCTAGCCATGAGGATGCATAATCAGAGCGTCGGAACCTACATTTAAGAAGAATGTAGGCAAAAGTATGCGTTAGTGTAGCACCTCGGAATCAAGAGGGATAGGAAAGGGGATAAATAGGAGGTCACCAGCCCAAAATTTTTCCATGGGACCCTCCATGGAGCCCTTGACGGGCTGTGAAGGGGACCACGACTTGTGAAGAGCTTCCAGAACCTGACCAAGGTGGGTTACCCTTCCATGAGCCCCTAGACGGCCCGTGGTGAGCCTCACAGACCGTGAAGCAAGTAGTGAGGAGGGTCAGGGCAATAAGGGTCCTCCCTAGCAACTGATCCAAGGACCACGACTGCCAGGACGGCTCGTGGTCCCATAGACGAGCCATGGAAGCTCACGTGAAAGGGGTTGCGTCAGATTTAAGTCAGGGCGGTTTTGGGCCTTTTCCAAATTAATTTAATTCAATCCCATGTTGTTTTTACTTTTACTAAAGACCCTATATAAGTATTTTCACCCCCATATTTCTCCATTTAAGATCATTCTCTAAATTCATAAAAGAAGATCAAGTCTTCCTTTCAAATAATTCTCTCTCTAGAAGTTCAAGAAGAAAGCTAGGGTTTCAAGATCAAGCCTTCTAATCCTCCATTGAAGTCATGTTTTTGGCACTAAGGTATGATAGTTTTCATCCATGGAGCCCTTTTCTCCATGGAGTCCCCAAATTTTCTAATTTTTAAAGCTAGAAATCCCCAATTGACTTAGGGTTTTTCTTCCATGTTGTGGGTTCTATTAATTATGGATTTAATTGATTGTTTTATGATCTTTCAAGCATGAAATTATATAATTCTATGATTTTTATTATGAATCCTCATGAACCCATGCATATCCCATGTTTTTCAAGTTATGATGATCTAATGTGGGTTATGGAATTATGAAATATGAATTTATGAAATCATGCATGTTCTCATGAAATTGATGTAAATGTTTTAAGGATTATTGGAGAGTGAAGTATCAACAATGTTGGTGTTGTTGAAACTATTTCTCATATACACATGAAAACATGAATGTGAAAAGTTTTCTCACATAATAAGGATTCTGAAGTTCGAAAGGTTTTCTTACATAAAATGAACAAATGATAAGGAGCTAATCTAATATTGAGGCAAGCGGAAATTACCCATGTCCTCTAAAGTCTAGGCAAGAGGCGATTACCCATGCCCTAGGATGATAAGACAAGAGGCGACTACTCATGTCATATGAAAGCTATGTTAAGATGAGTCTAATAAACATTCCGTGGAAGTTATGCTTAGCACCGAGTGGACAAGTGGTGATTACCCATGTCCCATAAACTATGTGCCAACATAGGACATGCCTAAATAGATATTAGCTAGTGGATCCACATAAGTTAGAAAGTTTATGGTCTTACCTTGGCAAGTAGGGCAACCCTTTTCGGTGTGGGAGACACTGAATTCCATGTTATTAGCTCACATGGTCTTAAATGTCGGTTAAGGCTACTTCCCACAAGTTATGACAAATTATGGTGACTTAAAGAAGTATCTAAAATGGAACATAAGGATGACTTTACTTGCATCAACCTTATTCATGAACTATATTTTGAACCTCATGTCATGTATTTTAACTTGGTCCTTGCATATTAAGAAATGTCCCTTTTAAATATGTTTTATATGTTTTTATGCATGGCTATCATACTTGCTACATGTTTTGTACTAATGCATACTCTTGCCTATATTTCCCCAAATGTAGGGTCCGACATTCAGTGTTCTCAGTTTCGTGGCTAGAGATTGTTGGAGATATTCCATCTTTGGTGAGTGCTCATGCTTCGAGGGCCGGACTTTTATAGCTTTCAGTTATTTCTTATTTTCAAACTTTGTGCGTGACGTCAGGGTTATGTCCCGGTCACTCTTGATGTATTAGATGGCAAATGAGACTTTGTAGACTTCCACTTTACTATCATAAAACTATTAGACTTTGAAATATCTTATTATCATTTTGAAGATCTTAAATCTTCTCTATTCATGCTTCATTTCTTGTGTAGGGCCTCTCGGGGTCCTATATGCCATGTTACACCTAGGGGGTACCTTTGGTCGTGACAAAATTTGTATTCAAAGCACATGTTTAGAAAGGTCCTAGGAAGTCTCATAAGCCACGTCGAGTATAGTCTTGTTCATGAGTGTGAAGCACGCCACATTTTTGAAAGAGGGGCTATAAGATGTTTAGGAAACTCCACTTCTTTCATTACTGTAAAGTTGTGCGATATAGTATAACTATATAATCTCTCTCTTCTAATCCTTATTTGATTCTCTACAGGATATGGCTACTCGAAGAGCATATGCTAGAAGGAATGCAGGAGAGAATGTGGAACAAGAAGCTCCTCCTCAAGTCGGGTCGACCCTTTTTCCGAGCAAGTGACTAATGCAGAGTTTAGGGCTTATTTTAAAGTTTTGGCTCAATCCATGACGGCCCATGATAATAGGAAGGTTTCGGTCCGCGTGAACCCAAATGTGGATATGGCGGCATCTAGAGTGAGAGATTTCACTAGAATTAATCCTCTAGAGTTTTATGGTTCTAAGGTCTAGGAAGACCCTCAAGAGTTCATTGATGAGGGTGTTGATGATCATGGGAGTGACACCGGTAGAAAAGGCAGAATTGGCTGCTTATCAACTTAAGGGTGTTGCTTAAATATGGTTCACCCAATGGAAAGAAGGGAGAGCGGAAGATGCGGGTCCTCTTGATTGAGAAAAGTTTAAGGTGGCTTTCCTTGATAGGTTCTTTCCCCTTGAAATGAAAGAGGCAAAGGTTCTTGAATTCATCAACCTTCGTCTAGGAAATATGAGTGCAAAGGTATATGCTTTTAAGTTCACATAATTGTCTCGATATTCTCCCACAATAGTTGCCGATCCTCGGGGGAAAATGAGCAAATTCATTTCGGGTGTGTCCAAAATGGTGTTTAAGGAATTTCATACCACAATGCTTGTTAATGATCTGGATATTTCCCGTCTCATGGTTCATGCCCAAAAAATTGATGAGGAAAAGCTTAAGAAAAGTCTAGGGAGGCAAAGAGGGCTAATATCAATAATGGTAACTTTTCACACACAAGGTCCGCTGGACATGGTCTTCCTAAGTTCCGACAAAGATTCTCTGATCAAGGTTCCTCCAATGTTCCTCCTAATTTCAAGAAAGATAGGGTGTCTAACCCTAAGCCTCAATGAGGAAATAGTGGTTGATCTTCATTGCCTACTTGTGCTAAGTGTGGAAAAAAGCATGAGGGTAGGTGTCTTGCGGGTTCCAATGCTTGCTTTGGTTGTAGTAAGATTAACCACAAGATAAGGGAATGTCCCTCACTTTCTAAGAATGAGGGAGATAATCATCGACGGGCTCAACCTAATCCTTCATCCGGTCCTAGTGGGAGTCAGAAGCAAAGGAGATTTTATGCACTTCAGCCTCGTCATGAGAAGGAGGCTTCACCCGATGTGGTTATCGGTATATTGAAAGTCTTCCAAATTGATGTTTATGCTTTAGTTGACCCCTGTGCTACCTTGTGTTTTGTGACACCATATGTGGCTATGAAGTTTTCTATTCATCCGGATGTGCTGTTAGATCCATTTTCTGTCTCTACTCCTGTTGGTGATTCTATTGTGGCTAGAGGTTCTATAGAAAGTGTCCCATCTCCTTGTCCCATAGAGTTACTCATGTTGATATGATAGAACTTGATATACAAGATTTTGATATTATCCTTGGTATGTATTGGTTGCATTAATGTTATGCTTCTACGGATTGTAGAACCCATGTAGTCAAGATTCAGTTTCCAAATGAACCCATCCTAGAGTGGAAAAGGAGAAATTTTATGCCTAACGGTCAGTTTGTCTCTTGTCTTAAAGCTAGAAAGATGATTTCTAAGGGTTGCATTTATCATCTAGTTAGGGTGAAGGATGTAGATTCCGAAACCCCCACTCTTGAGTCAGTCCCTGTTGTAACTGAGTTTTCGAAAGTGTTTCCAGAAGATTTACCCAATATTCCTGCAGAAAGGGAAATAGACTTCGGTATTAACCTTATCCTAGATACGTAGCCTATTTCGATCCCTCCCTACCGAATGGCTCCAGCAGATCTAATAGAGTTAAAAGAGCAATTGAATGATTTTTTGGATAAGGGTTTCATCCGACCAAGTATCTCTCAATGGGGTGCTCCAGTTTTATTTGTTGGAAAGAAAGATGGTTCACTCTGCACGTGTACCAAAAATTAAACAAGGTTAAAGGTAAGAACAAATATCCTCTTCCAAGGATAGATGATTTGTTCGACCGACTTTAAGGAGCAAGTTACTTCTGTAAGATTGACCTCCGGTCGGGTTATCACCAATTGAGGGTGAAGGAAGATGACATTCTGAAGATGGCTTTCTGAACTCGGTATGGTCATTATGAGTTTTTGGTGATGTCGTTTGGTTTAACTAATGCTCCGGTGGTTTTTACGGATTTAATGAAGAGGGTGTTACACAATACCTTGTCATGTTTGTGATTGTGTTCATTGATTGTGATGCCCCGAGCTTACACCCTAGATGTGGCCGGCACTTGAGAACCATTACTGGCCCCAAGGGAACCTGTAACATCCCAGATTCGGAAGAGGGAAGCCTAGCAAAAATTCAGAACTTACTGGTGCCATCCACGCAGGCCAACCAAGGCCCGTGGGTTGAACCACGAACCGTAGGTAGGTCTGTGGAAGGGGCCACCAAAAGTTGTCCAGGCTAAGGACCACAACTGGACCTACGGACTATAGGTGAGTCCACGGTCCGTGGTCCAGGTGCCGTGGGTCCAAGAAAAACTCTCTGACCACCAACCACGAGGGTGCAGTACGGACCGTTGGTCCACCCACGGTCCATCGATGGTGGGTCGTGGTTCGCTGCTGTCGGTTAATTTTCAGGGGCAGTTGGGTCTTTTGCTAATTAATTATTATCTATATTACATCGTTTTGCCTATTATTAGGACCCCTATATAAGTCTTTTTACCCCCAAATTAACCTTATTTAATTTATTCTTCCAAATTCACAAAAGAACTCCCAAAACTCCTCGCAAATATTTTCTCACTAGAAACTTGAAGAAGAAGAAGAAGATTCAATCTAGGGTTTCAAGCTAAGGTTCCAATTTGTCCATTGAAGGCTAGCATTTGGATTGAAGGTATGATAGTTTTCATCCATGGATTCCTTCCATCCATGGAGTTTCCAAATTCCTTTATCTCAAAAGTTAGAATACCCCAATTAGCTAGGGTTTCTTCAATTACCATTGGTTCTCTTGATTATTGATCTAAAGGATTGAATTACGTTTTAATATGCATGAATTGATGAATTATCATGGTTTTATGATGTTTTCCCCTATGAACCTATGTAATCCCTATGTTTTAAAGTTATGAATCATATGATGTGGAATTTTGATCTAGAAGGAAGAGTTTTATGAAATGAAGCATGTATTGCAAGCTTTACATGAAATTATGATGAAATCCTCCATATCTAACCTATGTTTTCTAAGTATTGAAGATTGAAAGTAGGTTTTGAACCTCAAGAGGTAAATTATGGATTTACATATTTTCTTATGAAATCCATGCAATTGTTTTAAGGGTGCTTTGAGAGTAAAGTACCAATGATGATATTGTTGAAAGTATATTCTCATAAACACATACTACCATGATATGAAAGGTTTTATCACATAATAACGATTCTTATGTTGAAAGACTTTCTCACCTAATTGAATCAAAGAGTAAGAGCTATCCTAATGAAACTAGGCTATATATCAAAACAATTAATAGATAATAAAATAATAATAACAGAAGTACCAGGATACATAGAAAGAACGCTAATAGGAACAGTAAAACTATGGTTACAAAACCTTTCAGAAGAAAGTTTAAAGACCTTAAGAAATAATAAAAATAATA